>JAUPMG010074676.1:0-13046 GCA_031762675.1 Pachysandra terminalis
GTGTGCCAAATAGTTTGATACCTCGGGGTTTGGTCCAAATGTGTCTCGATAGACGAGAAGTCAAGTTGGTTTAGTCATTTTTTTTCCTTCGGCGACCCTTCAGCGCACCTAAGGAAGGCTTCGACAACCTACTTCGATGCGCCAAGGTTACTTCGGCGACAATTCCGGAGAGTTCATTTTGGTCTCTGAGATTCGGCGACCTTGTCGGTGCGCTGATGAGTGCGCTGAAGCTGGGGAAATGTCTGTTGATCTTGAAATTTTGCTGAGAGTTAGGTCTCACCCTCAAAAATGTTCGATTATGGTCAATTTGTTATTTTAGTAGGTCTTATGTAGGGATTTAGGATTTTCCCCCTTCCACCACATTTAGGGTTAGGTTTTACCACATGCATGGCAAATACACAAGTCTAGGGGTTTGGGTTCCACATACATCATACATAGGGTTTAAAATCTTAGGAGAAGGTGGGTATAAGGCAAATTACTTCTCCTAGGTCCAAACACAAAAAAACACAACCGAATAACTCATTCAAGGGAGATTGCTCAACTTGGGGCGAAGTGCGAGGGTCGAATTCGAGTTGCGGCGCATCCCGGAACTTGGAAAATCCTTCTTGAGCTCCAAGCATCCCTCATAGCTCCAAAATCCCAAGAGAGAGAAGAGAAAAGTGTGAAAATGTATTTTATGAGCCAAATGCTCTATCTATATGGAGTCTGTGAATAGTGTTTCATTTAAGGGCAAAATGGGGTTTTTGGCTCTATTTTTCTCGTCTGGCCGTATTTGCCGGTCCCGATAGAGGGCTTTTGTTATTAAGGTTGAGTTGGGTCTCAGGAGTCCACGAGGGTGATTAATTAATTTATTAACTTAATTAGGTCTTAATAAATCCTTAATTTATCATCTGATCTTTAATTTGACTATTTAATCTTTATTTATTTCCTTACCTATCCTAATTTTCTGAGGTCAGGGGTTTAATGGGCACAACCCTATGCTATTAGGGAACCTAGTTTCATTATTTTGGATTTTTGCTCTATGCTTAAATCTTAATTAGTTGAGGTTAGAATTTCAGGTCGTTACACCTGAATACTTGGCCTCTTAAGCTGCATTCTAACCAAGCTACCTAGGTTAGTTATTCTTATAACTTGTGCGTATGTCGGTAGCTTCTCATATGACTGACCGCGGTTCCCCTCAAGCCACGCTAATGCTTTCTTCCTTGCACGATATAATTGCATTACACTCAAATCTCTGCATCTCTGATCTCATATGAGACAGCTTTATATTTGAATTGTCACGCACTAGCTTAAATAAATTTTTAGCTATCCACTTAGAAGTTGCCTGTGAGTTCTTTGTAATTCCAACACAAGTGTGTTTGGATTGATAAGTCTTTATTTGGAAGGTAACATCATCAAGTAAAGGGGATGTATGGATCCTCTATTTGCATCCCTCGGCTGCACATTAGACAGTAACTCTAGTCCTTTCATTCTTCTCCTTTAAATGTTGAAGCCCTCTTTGATAACATAATCTCTCAGTACTTCCCTGAAATCACTCACACAATGAAACATCATGCCTTCTCTAACTGAATGTTGTCTCGATTCCCTTTCATGTCAAACTCTTTCTTTCCTTGGCTTTTGGACAAATAATTGCCACTGTCAGAATCATACACATCATAATACTCAAAATCAGATTGATAGTCAGATAAGCATCACTATTTTCTTGTTCACTTATTTTTTTCAAATCAAATATTTCATTCTCACTTTTATCATCATCACTTCCAACATTATCCAAAGCCCACTCACCATCACTACTAAAATCAGCACCCTCATCCTCAGTTCCGTCAAGATCTTTATATTTATGTTTCTTGTTGGAGGTGTGAATTCCCCCATCCCCTTGAGTAGCAGGTTGAGTGATTTCATCCATCTTCACACTTATATGGACCTCTTCTATACCATTGTACATGTCAAACATCTTCAACCTATCCACACCAGACTGAACCACATATACGTCTCTTGATCAAGGCTTTATGTAAGTAAGGGTGAGGACCATGTTCGACTGAATATCAACTTCACTGTAAATGTCTCCAAACATGTCTATGTAACAATACCTATCCGGATCCACACTATCAATGTAGTTTACACCACCAATGTGTGTAAAGTGTATGAAGACATATTAACCTACAGGAGATAACAAACACAAAACTACAAAATAATTTGGTTATACCTTGATAAATATAATCACAAGAAAATTAAATAGATTAATCTATTAACACTTTAACAATTTGATTAACCCTTGAGTAACAAGTGGAGTGATTTCCTCCACCTTCACTGTCTAAATTTCACTAACATGGTAACTTGGCAAATAATGATTACCAGTGTTATGACACAAATCTCTTTAGGTTTCCAAAACATAAATAGCTTTAGGCTTCCAAGCCATGTTTTTAGAAGAAGAAAAACCTCTGTTTTTAGAATAATAAGAACAAAAAAATTAAATCCCTAACATTTTTAGAAGAAAAAAAATACCTGATGAAAGATTGATACTTCCTTTGGTTCGTCTCTTCTATTTCTTGCAAACCCAGTTAAAAGACTTACCTGCGAATATATTTGAAATCCAATATTGTTGTCACGCTCAAACCTTGCACTTGAATCGTTCATTAAAGTAAGGAAAAGGAAAAAGAAAAACAAAACAAAAAAAAAGGGGAAAAAAATCTACAAAATCTAAAAGCAACAGAAGAATGCAACTGATTCAAAGACCCCTTCACAACCCACTAAAGAGAAGGGCAAGGCATTCAAGTGAAACAAAATTCATATAAGAAAAAATGCCGTCACGTTCAGTTGGATTTGAGAAGATGAAAATGGAGAATTTCTTCCGACTGTACATTTGGCTTTAAAGTTGTAGAACAAGGTAAGTAAAAAAAACACAAGAAATGATTGATGAAGACGAAATATTTACCAACAAAAACGCCGTCACGATCAATCGAATTTGAGAAGATGACGATGGATAATTTCTTACTCTTGTATATTAGGTTTTACTGTTGTAAAAAAGGCAAGACACACTTCTCTTTAGTCGATTGATTAAGAGGGACATTTTAAACTTAAATTTTTTACACTTTTTTTAAAAGTAATTAGATTTTTTATTAGGGTAAATTCGTCCACGACTCATTGTTGGTAAATTACCCCTTCAGGTTTCAAGCAAGGGGTGTGATTGTAGTTTAACAAACCTCAGGGGGTTTAAGTGCAAGTGGTCGAAATCTTGGGGGGTTAAAGTATAATTTGCCCTATACTATATTACCACATGTATTTGATATTAATATATAATAAAAGATATAGGAATCTAGATGTATAATCATATAAAAACCAAGCCTAGCCTACCCAAGCTTGGCTCAAGCTCGTTAAGATAATGAGCATTTTTTTGGGCGCAAGCTCTGCTCGTGAGCCTAATTATGGAGCTCAAGCTCGGATCGTTGATAGCCCTATCTAAAATATCGCTCAAAATTCAATATTTTGTAAAATGAGCACTATGTTTAAATCTGATGATTTGAGTTGTTTATGCCTTCTCAAAATGTGTACAAATTTGGTAAAAGTAGAGAACAAGGAGGAAATTTTTTATAGTTTCACTACTACAAGAAAGAAAATTGTTTTTTTCGACGGTACCAATGGCATGCTGCTATGCAGGCACTAGTAGAATCGGTAATCAGTTATCTGGTTAAGGTGGAAGCCGATTCTAAGTTGATTTGTGTTTTAGGGTTTTAGAATGATCGGTTACCAATTTCATTGATGCTTTAAAGCATCATACGACCAAAAAAATAATAGAATAATGTTGCACACAATTTGCTCTCTTCTGAGAACCATGAAACAAATTGGAGTCTTACCAATCTAAAGCAAGGACTAATAATGAGGTCCCAAGTCTTCAACAGTACCAAGGTAGAAGAGGAGTCGCACAATTCAAATATACAATGTAGGTGGATTACAACAGGCGGGATATCCCCCCGCCAATACAATAGACCAAGGTTGCAAGAAAGTTCTAAACTTATCTTAGTCTAACCCGTACTAGGACATATTTGACACCTCTGTAGGAGGGCAGCTAAGGAAGGGATCTACAAGTCGGACGAATTAGGATTGGCTGAGGTTACCAACACGAACACGCTTTGGCTCAATCGAGATGTAGATCGTCGTACACCTCCTTTTTTTATTATGATGAGGGCGGGAATCGATTGTAGGACCCGGGGATGACACCCTCAAGTCTTTACCGCTATCTAAGCGGCACCCTCGGATTATAGGAATTCATAAATAGAAAATATAATTTGTAGGTGTGATTTTCAATTCTTGTGCTTGGATGACCAATTCTCACAAGAACTACAATTCATTAAAGAGAAAAGACACCCAATTCCTCTTATCCATGAGAATTGCAACCCACATAATATGACATTGTCATTGTGGATGATTTTTGGCCAACTCAAGTCATTATTATATATTCTTTTAAATTTTGTATATTTTATTATCTAAGCTTCTCTTTTATTAATTTATATCATGTCTTAGTTTCAAAAGTGGGGCCCACCCAATTTTTTAAATAACATATATTGTAAAAAAAATCATATACATACTAACTATGCTAATAAGGTAAATTAGTCATAGGATGGAAAAGTCTGATTTGAACCGTAAGTCCATCAAAGCCCGGCTAATATTTTAATGGGTACATCCAGACCCGTTCAAATAGTAAATGTGTTGGGCTGGGTTATAAATTTGTAACACAAATTTGTTAGATGAACCAAACACAGTTCAATCTGCCCTATTAGTTGGACGGGTTTGGGTCTACCATTTGTGACCTAACCCATTTTATGACCCCGGCCCATTGCCCCCTAGTTAGGTGGGACTAATCTACGATCGGGACGCGAGCAATTATGAGAAACCCCTGGCCACTAGTGCTTCTAGTGGGGAGGGAGAGATTCATAGTCCCACGCCCAAGTGGGCGTGGTTAATACCAAAAAAAAAAAAAGGAATCTCTCTCTTAAATGAGCATGAAAACAAAGACAACACTACAAAATTGACAAATTCCACATTGTCATCCACTACAATCCAAACGCACCCTAAAACAAATTGCTTTCCTATTACGTATAAAGGAGACAATAATAAAAGATAATTTCTCAGTCATTTAAAACTTTTCGAAAACTTCTTATTAACTTTAAAGGTGCAAATGGGACCCTCGAAAGCTAGAAAATCAATGGATTCACCAAACAAGAAGAGAGACCCTAGTTTTCTCTGTTATATATTTTAACTGAAGATGTTTCTATACTGCAAGTTGAAACTAAATGAAATTCAAGTTTTCTTGCAAATATTAAGCGACGCGGTTTTGATTTCCACTGAAATGCAACGACAAATGTTAGAGAGGAAGGGATGCTCATATAGCTATTGTACATTTGAGATACAGAGTCTCATGTGTATCTCACTTACATATGAAAGTTAAAGATTTGATGAAGATTATAAGAAGATTTGCATTGATTTTATTTTTTTTTTTTTTCAAAAGACGACAATTTAATTTATTGAAATGCCGAAATTACATGATATCAAAATGCAAATTAGCACAAATGAATGGAGGAGGGCCCTCCATCCAATACACTGCATCATAAACTGATTTTGCATACTTGGTCAGGTGAAACTCTGCAGATGAGCTAAGATTTTTTTGGAAGATAGAGATATGATTAGATTTTCCTATCATAGATTGATTTAGTTTCTAATTTTATCTCTATGTCTTTTCTATTTAAATCACCAAATGGGTCTATTTGTAATCACCTTGAATTATCAATAAAATTAGTTTTTTTTTTCATAATTTCAATCTTCTCCTTGAATCACTCTACTAAACCCTTTTGATCAAATCTTCATTATCTCGTGATTCTCATTATTGTTTGAGTTGATAGATACTCCACCGCTCATCGTATTATCATATTCCCATATATTTGTTCGATTAGATTTGATTGAAGTGATTTAAATGATGTTTTGAATTTATTTCTTAATTAGATATTTGGATTAGCTAATTTTTATATTTATCCTTGTGTCTTTTATTCCATTTAAATGCCCAATGGGATCTCTTTGTAATCACCTTGAATTATCAATAAAATCATTTTTTTTTTTCTTCATAATCTCAATCTTCTCCTTGAATCACTCTACTAAATCATTTTGATCAAATCTTCATTACCTCATCATTGCTTGAGTTGATAGGATACTCCACCACTCACCGTATTACCATACTCCCATATATTTGTTTTATTAATTCCCACAAAAGCAATTTAGAGAAACAAAGAATCAACTACTTTAAATTAATAGAAGCAGCATTTCAATGAAGCGTTTAATTTGAAATTGATTCTTGAAAATCATTTCTAGGCTATGGAATCACTTCCAAGGCCCAAAGAAGCAAATACTGAACATGCCCTTTGGAAAGATCTCACATGTTTTCTAGGTTTCACTAATTGATCCATTTCTTGTTTCCCTCATTGCGTGAATTAAGCTTTCAAAAGCGCTTATTCCTCAAACCCATTCTCCCATTGCTTAAAAAAAAAGTGCTTATCACGGTCTTGTGCAAATCTGGACTAATAGAATGTCAAAAATTGCTTTGACTAGGACTTGACATTCAATTGAGTTGAATCCTTCTTTCGTTTCCAATATCCACTGCTTTCAGCTGAGTTAACTCAGTTTGACTTGATCTACGCACACCATGGAACATTAATTTATTTAATTTTTTTTTTGATCAATTAAGAACTGCCTAGTTTTTTTTTGTCTGAACCACCGGGTGTCCGGAAACCACATGGCTCCGACTAAATCCGAATTCGAGCTGAAAAGGACCACGAAGGCAGCAAAGCTCTCCCACATATTGCAGCTGTGCCTTCTCAAGGCTCGAACTCGAGACCTTTGGTTAAGCTAGAACAGACCCCGCCATCTGATCTACGCGCACGTTGGTTGAGAACTGAGTAGTTGCTCGATCGGAAATAAATCATAAGGTGTAGTTGGACTCGGTCTCGTAATTATTTTAATCAGTATAGAATTGGAAGCCATGGGCTTTGTCCGGTTATATATAATAAAGCCTCCATTTTTTCTTATTCCCTCCTGTTTGTTTCTTCTTCCCTTCTCTGTTGCCCCTTTAACGATCTAGATTCTGATTTTCATGGTTCTTCTAATTCCAATTCCAACAAGGGAAATAATCATCTGAGAATTGGGGTTTCTGGGGATCAAAGAAAGTTCGAAAAGTCACCAAATTTTAAGTTTTTGTTCTAGCTATTACAAATATGAGATGAAGTTCCCTTTTCCCTTCTCCAAATGCTTCTCTCTTCCATCAGAAACCACACAAGGTAAACATCAAAATCCTGTCAGAGTTTTTTTTTTCTTCTTTCTTTTTCCTCTCTCTCTGTTTCTCTCTCTGCACTTCAGAATAGCTTATCTTCTGAGGATTAGAATTGTAATTCTTTTTTTACTTTCTTGTTTCTTTGTTGATTAAGCAAAACCTTTTGTTTCAGAAAGTAGGCATGGATTGATTGGGCAATGTTGAATGTTCTTGTGTTCTGCTAAAATTAGCTAATCAACTATGATCATCACTGTTCATGAAAATATGAAATTGTCAACGTATTGAATGAACAAGAATTCTCTTTAATGTCAATACTTCCTGGCTGATTCATGAATGAAATGGACACAATTTAATTCTCATTGATCCAAATTGCTTCTGCACTTAATACGATTCTAGTTTGATTGCTAACTTTGGCTGTTTTTAGAACAATACCCAGAAATCTCAGAAGCCATTCAGAGTGTTCATTTGTACTCTTACAACGAATTGAAAGCCGCCACTCGCGACTTCCATTTCTCGAACAAGATTGGTGAAGGGGGTTTTGGTTCTGTCTACAAGGTAATCTTTTTTATTTATTTATTTATTTACACGGAACCCCACCCCATTTAGTGGGAAGTGGGAACAAGGTAAACCCTAGATGTATGACCTCACCCACAAGGACAATATATCAGGTAAGTCCGGGGACTCGAACCTGAGACCTCCAGTTCCTGAGCTAGAGAGCCTGGCAGTCAAGGTTTTAAAGACCGCAACCGGTCTCCGGATTGGTACCGATCGGTCTGGATCCGGTACAGAAAACAAAAAAAATTTCAAAATTTCAAACCTGTGTTGGACCGGTAACCGGACTGGTGGGATCGGCGGGACCGGTCGCCGGACTTCCAGACCGGCGGTATTGGACGCTGAACTGGAGGAACCGGTCGTCGGATCCCCGGAACCGGTCACGGACCAGCGGGACCGGTCCATAACCCGGCGATACAAGTCTTTGTATCGGGGGTTGGAACCGGACCGGTATGGTCCGGACCGGTGTCAGCCGATCCTTGAAACCATGCTGCCAGTTAAACAAACCCCCGACCCCACTTAGTGGGGATAGGGTAAACCCCGGATGCATGTCCCCACCCACAAGGATCATATATCGGGTAAGCCTAGGGGCTCAAGTCTAGGACCCCAGTTCTGAGCTGGAGAGCCTGCCAATTTTTACCCCGGATGCATGTCCCCACCCACAAGGATCAGATATCGGGTAAGCCCAGGGGCTCAAGTCTAGGACCCCAGTCCTGAGCTGGAGAGCCTGCCAATTGAGCTAACCCGTGTAAAGTGTAGTGCAGTTAGGGTTGACTCCACAAGTTCAATCCCAACTTAATACAGATGCTTCTCACTTCAATGGGATCTTATTTCCTCGTAAGCTCTTTTTTTTTTTTTGGGTTGGATTATAAAGGGACAACTTAAAGATGGAAGCATAGTTGCAGTAAAAGTACTTTCAGTTGAATCAAATCAAGGGGAGAAGGAATTCAAGTCTGAGATATCTGCATTGTCCAATATCAGACACCAAAATCTGGTTACCTTACATGGTGGTTGCATTGCTGGGACTCACAGAATTTTGGTTTACGAGTACATGGAAAATAATAGCCTTGCGCAAACTTTACTAGGTAGATCATAATATATATGTATCTCCATTTCCTTAGAGACTGTGTATGAGATTGTGTATGTTTGATCTCTGCTTGGACTAATTGATAGGTGGAAAGCAGAACAGAATTGAGTTTAACTGGAGAGTGCGGCGCGAGATATCTCTAGGAGTAGCTCGAGGACTTGCCTATCTTCACGAAGAGATCAAACCCCGTATTGTGCACAGGGACATTAAGGCCAGCAACATACTTCTCGATTCGAATTTTAATCCAAAAGTTTCGGATTTTGGCCTCTCAAGGCTATTTACCGATAGCAATTCTTACATTAGTACTCGCGTTGCTGGGACACTGTAAGTTGAGCTCCTACTGCCTCTTCTGCTCAACAGCCTTCATCAGTACTTTTATCTCTTCAATTACAACTTGATATCTATAACTAATGGTGTCTTGGATTTTTTTCTGCTACTTAAATGGGAGAAGAGGCTATCTTGCTCCTGAATATGCCATTAGCGGGCACGTGACGCGAAAATCTGATGCATACAGTTTCGGAGTACTACTTTTGGAAATTCTGAGCGGCAGATCGGTTATCGACTTCGACATCGAGGTCGGAGAGTTCTACCTTGTGGAGATGGTAATTTTGATTTGTTCCTGATTTTTTTTTTTTTTCATAATTCCCTTAGCTGCTGCTTCTTTGTCTTAGCTTGAATATGAATGCCTTGTCTGCTTCTTCTGCATTGTAAATTTATCTTAGGCCTCGTTTGGCTTTCATTTCGAGCCGGAACTCATTCAAGGAACCAGTTCCCTAAATTCATTCTGGGAATTAATTTTGAAAGTTTTTTGGTTTCGTTTGGTTAGCATCTAACGGAATGAGTTCTGACCTAATATAGTGCTAAAATGAGTTTTGATCCAATTTTCTAATTTTCATATGATCCCATAGTCATATATAAGCTTTGCATACTTAATATCTTTTTAAATGTGATAATAACACTAAAACAATCTACAATAGAAATAGTATATTTACAAATTTGCCATTGCTTGCTTTATTTTTACAAAATTTCCGCTGCAAAAACTCAAAACTCAAAACTCATTCCTAAAATCTAAGTAAGGATTCGGAGGTATTTTTGTGATGAAGGGTATTTCCTCATCCTCATTCTGGGAGAGCTCATTCTGCTATTGCTAACTAAACGGCCATTTATCCGTGAAAACTCATTCTAAGTTGTGGAATGCATTCCCAAAATGACTGCCAAACGAGGCCTAGCTTAAATAGAAGAAATCAGTTCAGATGTAGCCAAGCAAAGATACATATTTGAATGGGCTTATGTTGAATAAGGTCAGAAAATACTATAAAATGATCAAACAAAAGATACATAGATCCGATGGCTACAGTAATCCAATCAGGCTGACTCTTGACTTATATTTGAAACATGGCCTTGTGTGTGTGTGTGTGTGCAGGCATGGGAGATGTACAGGAACAACAAGCTAGTGCAGCTAATGGATCCTACCCTGAAAGGGAACTTCCCTGAGGAAGAAGCCGTCCGATTTCTAAAGGTGGGCCTACTTTGCGTGCAAGAGATTCCTAGACTTCGACCCCAGATGTCCACAGCCGTTAAGATGATGATGATGTGTGATAAGATGGATATCTCAGACGTCCAGATATCACAACCTGGGTGCATCACCAATTTCAGTGGTTTAAAGACAAACCCGGATAGTACTTCACAGAGCAGCAGCTTCACCACCAGGGGGTCCACCAGCACCAGTAAGTAGATCAGGCGGTCGCATTGGCCCTGAGTATTAAGAGAGAGGGAACTAGTCTAATAACACATTTCTATTTTTTTTCTGAGAAGAGAAATATATATACTGAGATCGAATACTTGGTTTGTACCCAGACATCAATCGCTGAAAGAAATATCGGATGGTATATAAATACGATTGGTAGGACCTATATAAGGACACCAATTAAAAATGCAGATATATATGAATGGAAATGGGTACGGTACCTAAAAAACTAGTATAAGGTACACCTTTTTAGTGTGAAGTTCAAATTCGCCACGAGTTTTTTTTATGGTGCACGAACAAAATTTTCCTATACCGTGTAAGAAAATTTAAAGTTAAAAGTTCATCCTTTAAGTGTTATGAATGTATCTTTATAATGTGAGTTGTAACCATCGTTAAAAATTACCACTACAATGACGATTTGTATATATAAATCGTCATAGTAGTGGCAATTTGCACTGATGGGTGCATCCTAACACTTGAAAGATGTATCCATCAAACTTATATAAACTTAAAAGATGGATCTGTTACTCATATACTTTATGTACGGTACGAGAAAACGTTTTCTCTTGTATCATATCTTTAGTCAATTACGACCCTATATCGTCTGGAGTGAGATGTGCGTAGCAGATGCTCCAACGCGCATTCACGCACGTCACACGTTCACTGGCATGTGTGGAAGCACGTCAACACATCGAGCTTTATCACACCTTTCAAAGCGTTAGATGCATTGATGCACATCCATGCATGTCAGTGAACGTATGACGTGAGTGAATGCACGCTGCAACATTTGCTATAACCGCTCACGCTCTAAACGATATCACCCAACCAATCACCAATCCTCAAGCGATTTGCAGGAACACCTAAGCACGGTAGAATGCGCCTATCACAGTAAATAGCAATAATATAAAAAAAAACGTACTTTTAGGATGCACCTACCACATTAAAAAAAGGCCGGGGGATTAAGGGAAATGGTAGATTTTAAAGATTATTTATAAAAAAGCCATTTGAAAAGTCTTATTTGGATTAAATAGTAGCTTTACAAGAATAATTGAGATAAAGACACTTTGCACTTTGCACAGTATCAAATGTCTTTAATCCAAAATATATTTCTCTTTAATTTATATATATATTTTTCTTTTATTAAAAACATTTACTATTCTACCCTTCTTTCTATTCTAAAACTAACAAGAAATAAAAAAGAGGATTCGTAGAGAAGGGCAAAACACCAAAGAGAACAAGGACTTCGTTTGGAAAAAATGCAAACCCTATTCCCCATCTTGGCTTTTGCGCTTCTCTACTAATTCCTTTTTTTGCCCATCTAGGCTTTTGCACTTCTCTACTAATCCTTTTTTTTTTTTTAAGAATGATAAGTGGTAAACGTCTTCTAAGGTTTATTAATAAAAGGAAAAAAAAATGCAAGAGAAGGTAGTGCAAAGTGCTTTTAAATTATTCTTGTAAAACTATCCTTTAATCCAAACATTTTTTCAATTGCACCTAGTACATCCTCACATTTTTAAGATGAACTCAATACGGCAAAAAAAAATAAAACATGTGCACCTTCTACACTATTTTTTCTGGTATAATACCTTTTCCAGTTCCATAATTTTAGCCAAATTATTTTCATGAGCGATCTGTAAACTTCGCATCATGTACAAAACCTAAAAAAAAATGGGGGGAGATCCCTGATATATACAAATTTACAGACATTTTCTTAGCAAAGTTAAGAAGGATTGCCTGGAAGAGCATGTAGTTTGATCCTGAACGTTTAAAGCCCTGCATCAGACAGTAGTAAGCAACACAAATAAGACAATTTTGATATTTTTTATGTGCATGTACAAGAACGACAAGATTATATTTGTTTGGATATAGTCACTTGCAACACGGTTGCTGAAGATCCATGAGGTTGAATGACTAGCTTTGCACTGTATAGGTCAAGAAATTTATAAACCCTAATGGTGCAAGATCTCACCCAGTTCAGACATAAGAACCTGCATTAAAGAAATGAAAATGGTGTCTTCTTCTTCTTCTTTTTAGAATGACCAGAATAACCTTGAGAGAGAGAGAGAGAGAGAAGCATGGTGAGTACATATATATGTATAACGACATGGGACATGCATGGCTCCTCGCACGCCATTCACGGAGGCCATCGATGTGCCGATGAGCTCTGCAAATGGCATACAGGGAGCCAGGCATATACGCATATAAGTATATCTCCACATGTATGTGTATATATATGCACTTGCGTGCAATTATATTTGAATGGATGGATGCATACATAAAGTGTGTGTGTATATATATATATATATATATATATATATATATATATATATATATATATATATAGT
>JAUPMG010074687.1:0-13045 GCA_031762675.1 Pachysandra terminalis
TCACACAAGTGTTAGATAAACCATATTAGCAAGGAAATCTGTATAATAATCCACAATGCATTACACACACAATGGTTTATAGGCATAATCAAGTCAGCAAATAATCCTAAGGTTCAAGCAATATAGATATGCCATGTCATAATCAATAATGAACAAGTAATGAGTATGCCAATAGTCACGAGTCACAAATAATGATATAATGCAATGCAAGATGATGGTTCAATTATTAATGCATGCTGTGCACTTAAGTATGATCACCACATGTGATTTAAGACAAACCATTTAATATGCAATGCTTTGTATAGTACTCACCTACATGTATGTTCCTCATATGATCTCAATCATACTACCCAAGGATGCCTCACAATGTGAACTTTCATCCCCCAATACATAGTAGAAGTAGTAGATTATTATATGTGTACATCATAGTTTTTAGGGACTTCGACCTAGAGGATACAAGCGCCTCACCTTATTTTTGATTATAGGGACTAATCTCAAGGCCTCATAATAACATGAACCTCCTTTGTGAACCATACATTATCCAATCTACTAACTGAATTTCACACATATGATTCGAATATTGGGTCTTATAAATATGAATCTTCCCTCACCTATCATTTTACCACAAGTCTTGTGGAATATCCCTCTTTATGGGAGAAAACAATAATTGGTTTATTGGGATCGCGAATCCCTCAACATGTGCAAATAGTTCATCCGGAACTTCCTCACCTATTATAATTTCCAGATCATAACACTCTCGTTATAATCATAATCTCCATCGATATGAAGTTATGAAGGTCAAGTCAATGCATTAGACCGATATAAAGTCATTATGCAATAAAATTGGCATATGTTCTGCAAGTGAGGATGTGCGTATTAACTAAGCATACAAGGTATGTGTACAATGTGCATTATGATCTAACTAATCATGATGGAAGTAATGTAACCTAATAAGCATGATAGCAATGAATATACAAGTAAATAATTAGCACGATAGTCATGGATATGTAAGTGATGAGGATTCACATCAAGGTATCATTAGTTCAAGCATACAAGGTATGACATGATATCACATAATCAATAATCATAACAATTAGATCCATAGGGAAGATAGCATTCATAAATAAGTAATATGCATGTATGATGAAGTAGGTCACGTATGTTCATCAAAACATAGCAATTAGGATCAATGAAGAAATAGGCACATCAAATAATTAGATTCGAGCAAACTAACATCATATTTCTCTAGACCGAGGGGTCTGCCGAATGGGCTCAGTTAGGTCTCGGTGGACTTTTCGGTATACCGAATAGTCTGCTGAAATTCAAAGGTATTATGGGTTGGTCACATTGTCAGACTCAGTGGGGTTTAGGTATACCGAGTGTGTTAGTTCGGTACACTTTCTAGTGGACCTATTTTGGGTCTCTGAGATCGGTGGGGATTCGGTGGACCTTTGGCACACTTTCCATAATTCAAAATATACTACTGTTAGGTTCGGTGGACCTTTGGTATGCCGAGGGGTCTACCGAATGGTTTCTAGGTAGGTTCGGTGGACTAGTCGGTATATCGAAGCTCGGGGTTTAGTCAAAAGTTCACCAATCCTCATCCTCTTCAACTCTAATAACAAAACATCCTCTAATAACAAAACATCCTTAAGTAACTTATGTTAATATTGAATTCCGAACAAAAACCAATAAAGAGATCATATAAAACAATACTTTAAATAAACTTACCCTCTCCTACCATTAAAACTCGGAAAACTAGTAAAGCTTTGGAAAACAATTGAAAAACAACAATGCTCCTATTAAAATCATAAACAATGATATCCCCGAGTACTTACCTTGATCTGGTTGTGTGGTGTAGTGAGTACACCTTGTGTTCTTCCTCCTCTTCTTCTTCTTCTTCCTCTTTTTCTCCAGCAATAAATTAATCTCTACAGGTCTTGGGTTTGTATAGAGGTGCTTAGGGACACATTAATTAGTAACTATTAGCTTTTAATCTCAACCCTTGATTGAGAGTCATTAATCTCAGCCATTGGATGAGAATCTCAGCCCATGTGTGTTATTTTCTAATATGGGTTTCTTTCTAAGTTTTGGAAGCTTAGCTTTGAAGTAGCCTTTAATTCAAATTCCAGCCTATGTGGGTTTCTAATTATAAGTCTTCCTTCTAGAACCTTAGTATTTAGGTTAATTAGTTTCTATTTTGTTTTAGGGAGAATCTTATTACTTTTTAGTCTTTTAATCTCAACCATTGACCGGGAATTGAATGTTCCTACGAAATCCTAGCCATTGATTTATTTATTAAGAATCCTTTAAGATCCTAGCCACATATCATAACTTAAGAAGTTATGATTGTGTGTGATGCACCTAGTTTCCTATTGGTACAACCCACCAATCATAATCAGTCAAAAGTCAAACATAAAAACTAGCTACTAAAATTTTAAATTAACCCTTATTTTAATTACACCCCAACTCCTCTTATTAATTATATATTAACCCCTAATCTCATATTAAATATATATTAACCCTATTATTTTTGTTGGGTTATTACATTAAATAGGTAATACACTAAATTGCAAGATCACATAAAAAATGATAATCCTTTTCTTTGATCAAATTTCTAACGTTTTAATTTTGTAAGGGTTTATTTTTTATTAAGTTGCATTTTTAGAAGATATAGAACAGTTGTTTCATCATGCTAATCATTCGGATGGTCAATTCATCAATGGATTAGTCTTTCTCATAGGATTTGGTTATGGGTTCGTCTCCCTCCCCCAAGAGACTTGGTTTTATGGGTTTGTCTCCGTTAAAAGATTTGATGAAAAGGCTTTAAACTTTGAAGGAATTCCTATGAGAAAGACTTCCAAAGGAAAACATACATTATGTCTTGATAGAAACACGATCAGATAACATCTCTTTACACAGATTTTGTGGAACCTATTATTGGACTTTGTTTAAAAGGACATTCAAAAGAAACACATTTATGTCTGATTTCTTTGAGTTTAATTTAATGTCACTCAGGTTGGTTGCTTGATCTAGAACATTGAGAGGTTTTATGACAATTTTCCTTGCAAGGATAATGACCATGAAAATGGGATTACCTGCGAGGTCTTAGATCTATGGTTTCTCTGTTCAGGTAACTCGACTATACTAGCACCTTGTGTAGATGTAACAGTTGTCCTGGTTTTCCTCAATGGAAGACAAATTAAAATATCAAAATGACACTACAAAAAATAATGGAAATAGGGGCAACTCTTTAGGGGCGGTTGAACCAAACCGCCTATAAAACCATTATATACAGGCGGTCTAATTCGACCGCCTCTACTAATACATTAATCTTCCCGCAAAGACCCATTTTCCTCTTCCTTTTTTTTTTTCCGATTCCCACGAAGACCCACCAGAACATCATTTCCTTCTTCCCTCTCCTTTTTTCTTCAAGGGAACTTATGAGTTCCCTCGAAAGAGAATAGTGGTTTGAAGCATATATGTTGTAGACTTTGAGGGACTTCTTTATTCAAGTGTTTTTGCACTAATCTCTAGATAGATTCTCACATGACAAAAAACTCGGTAATTTATATATTATTATATATTTTATTAAGGAGAATTTGCTTTCCTAGGAATGGAGGGGATAAGAATGGTTATGTTGCTTTGGATATATGTCCATGCATGTTACATGTGGCGTCAATTTAAGGTTTCTTGAATCTCAAGGCAACCCAGACAAAGAATGGGTCATTTATGATCAAATGAGTCAACACGAGACTCCTTTTGAAAATCGCTTCTATACGTTGATTACGCGTAAATTATGGATGTACATGCTGCATAGGAAATATTTCCGAACATCTCTTTGAACATGATTCCAATTGATGCTTGTCCTGGTCAGAAGATGATATTTTTGGGATATTTTCTTTATAAATAGCAGAAGGTGCACTCAAAAACAGATGACATGAGAATCATGCAAATATGGAACAGATGAAACACAAGAATTTTTTAGAGAAGCAATATAGAGTCTCTGTCCCTCGTGCACAATACTGAGGTTCACTCACTCTATTTTGTGCATTCTTAAGACACCACCTTCTCTCCCTTGTCTTTTCTCTCTACTATGTTTCATTGCAGGTATAAGCTAAGAAGAAACACTCTTGATAGAACATTGACATATCTTGGGATAGGATTTTCAAACTTTATTTCACGTGGTGCAATTGTATAGGTGAACTCTTATCGTATTTATTTAAATATTAGAGTTTATCATTTGTGATAATTTCTGCATGAATGATGTAGGGTGAAGAAAACCGTTGGTGATTCCGGTCATAGAGCACACAACCTTCTAGAGTTGCTAGGGTTGAAGGGCAAAACCTTAGAATAATAAGGATAAAAGAGACTTTCTCAATCACTTTCCATAAAAATATCTGTCTCTTCTCTCTACAATATCTTCCCTATTTATAAGAAAATCTCAACTTAAAAGAAACCCTAAAATGCTATTTATTCAAATATTAGAGTTTATCATTTGTGATAATTTCTGCATCGCTGATGTAGGGTGAAGAAAATAGTTGATAAATCTAGTCACAGAGCACACAACCTTCTAGAGTTGCTAGGGTTGAAGGGCAAAACCTTAGAACAATAGGGATAAAAGAGAAAGTTTCTCAATCAATTTTCATAAAAACATCTATGTCTCTTCTCTCTACAATATCTTCCCTATTTATAAGAAAATCCCAACTGAAAAGAAACCCTAAAGTTCTAAAAATAACCCTAATAGAAATAAGTAAACAAAAGTTACTAAATGGGTAAAGAAGCTTTAGAGGGCATTTTGAGGGTCTAAACAAACTCAAATGGCCGAAAACATATCACATCCTAGCATAGCTATGAATCTTGTAGCTCTTGTCGTTAGGTTTCCAATGGTGTATTATTCGCCTAATTCTGACATCAGAGCCCAAAGTTATGCATGTTTGGAGTCATAGTGCTCATGATGTATCTTATTTCGATCCAATGCTTCTAAGTAAGCATCCATGATCACATTTACTACATCATTCTTCTTAGGTGGGAGAGAATTCTCCCTAGAATTTGCAGCGCCATCATCGGATCTATGCTCATAATATGGCATAAGGTGCTTCACATTGAACACATCAGTCGTATGAATATGACTTGGCTGCTTCAAACAATATGCATTGGAATTAATTTTCTCAATAATCTCCAGTGGTCCAATCTTTCGTGCAACAAGCTTGTTGTAATCTCCAATAGAAAACCTATCTTTGGTCAAGAAAATCCACACATAATCAGCAACATCGAACTCTACATGACGTCCTTTTTGGTTAGCTGTAACCTTGTATTTGACATTGAACTCTTGCAGATTTTGCTGAACAGCCTCATGTATATCTTGCAAGTGTGTAATAAAATCTCCAGCCTTCATACTTGGACGTTTCAGATCTGGTACATGAGTTAAGTCCAATGGTGATCTGGTATTATAACCAAATACAATAGTGAAAGGACTGGAATCGGTGCTCCTATTGATAGTACAGTTGTGGCAAACTTCGCTTGTTACAATTTTTGATCCCACGTCTTCAAATTAGCCCTCACCAAGCTGCAATAAATCCCTTAACGAACGATTAATAACCTCCGTCAGACCTTCAGTCTAAGGATGAAAGGCACTGCTAAAATCTCGCCCGGTATTTGCAAGTTTCCGCAAACACCTCCAAAAGTGACTAAGAAATCGTGTGCCTCGATCATAAGCAATGGATTGAGGAGACCAAGAAGGCGATACACCTCATAAGTGTGCCACGTGGACTGCATTTGTAGTCTTCTTGCAAGCAATGAAGTGTGTCATCTTTAAGAAACGATTAACAATCACAAATGCAGAGTCTATACCTCTTTGTGTACGAGAAAGTCCCACGACAAAACCCAGACTCACATTAGACCAATGCTGTCCTGGAATAGGAAGAGGCATATAAAACCCTGTATTAGTTGCTTTACCCTTAATGATATGGCAGGTGTGGCAATTCCTCACGAACGTATACATCTCCATACGTATAGTTGGCCAAAAGTAGGAACTAGACACAAGCTGAAAGGTCTTGTCTCGTCCCCTATGTCCATCATGCAACTCCTTGATAATTTTTCACCAAAGACTAGAATCGGGTACACACAATTGATGCCCCTTAAAAAGGAAACCATCATGGATAAGAATTTTTGATCGTTGTCCTATTATCACTTCATCCAACACAGTCACAAAATAGGGGTCAGAAGCCAATAACTCATGAAAAGAATCAAAACCATGTACCTGGGTGCCACGTGTAATAACCCAAACTAAAATAATAGGGTTAATATGTAATTAATAAAAGTATAAAGATAAATTTAAAATTTTAGTAAGTTAGCTACATGTTTGACTTTGACTGATTGTGATTGGTGGGTTGCACAGTAGGAGACTAAAGTGCTTCACACACAATTATAACTCTTAAAGTTATAATATGTGCCTAGGATCTTGTAGGAACTTTTAACTTAATTCAATGGCTTAGATTCAATAGGATTATTAATAGTCATAACTTAATTAGGACTCCATTTTAAATGGATAATTAAAGACTAGTTTAACTACAACTACGAATCTAGATCTAAAGGCTATAATTAAACTAAACTAATCTTATGGTTAGGATTAATTAAGGAATTAAAACCAATCCTAAACTAACAAGGATTAAGATTAGATAAGGTTAACTTATAATCCAATTAAGACTAGGATGCTTAAAATCAACGGTTAGGATTTCGTAGGAACAACTCATCTAGAAGCTTAGAATTAAAAGAAAAGAGTCTAAATCTAAGTAGGATTAAGATAAGACTAAGATAATGATCAGTTTATCTAGAACTAGGACACTTTAATCTAAGGGTTAGAATTAGTCTAATCTAATCTAAGGGATGTAAACTAAAACATAATCCTAGACTAAGAACAACTCCTAAACTACTAAGGACACAAAACATAAATCTATATAAACAAAGAGGGTAGACGTGTGGATCATAATTCTAAGAGAGGAGAGAGAGCAAATAAGGATTTCAAGGAGAGAATTGCAGAAGCAAAGGAAGAAGAAGAAGAAGAGGTGTTCATCCCAACACCAATTCGAGTGCAAGGTAAGTATTCGGATTAAAATCGATTTTCGATTTAAACTAGGTGTCTATGTCATATTCAATGAGTATGACATAGCACGATCTTAAAATCTTTATCTTCTATGCTTTTCTTCATAAGAACTAAACTGGAAAATTATACAAATCTGAACTATCGATTAATGAACCTATGTAAATATTTTATATATATATATATATATATTTTCTAAGATTCCTATGTTCGTTAGGAACCCAAAGAAAAAATAAATATTAGGTGATTCTGATAAGTATTTAGAAAGTTATGGCCAAAATACCAACAGTACGTCGAAGTTGAATACCCAGAAAACCCTCTTGGGCCAAATAGTCATAACCGGGGACGGTCGACCGCATGCCAGCAATCCCACTGTGTATTTTTTTGGCCTTTGGTCAAGTAGCCGCATGGGAAACGGCTGGGCCCAAGGGCAGCTGTATTTGTGACCAGTTGTACCCAAACGGCTGGGTAAAGGCGGCGGTTAGCCGTTTTTTCCAATATGATCCATTTGACTTGAAATTTCATGAACATGTTTATTTTGACTTAATTAGACCAAATTTGATGTTAGTTTTACTCAAATGTGATTATTTCATATATTTACTTCTTTATGGACTCAATTGCTATGTTTGATGATTCCGATCAACGGGTGATATTTTGATTAAACATGATTTGGACTCTAAATTGATTTTGATCATGTTTTATATCTAAAGTTACGTCTCCACATGTACACAAATTATCTGATTAGCTATTGTGCACAAATCACATGCATCTCATGGCCTATTTTGCATAATTGACCTTGTATTGGGTCTAATTGCTAGACTATACCTTCATAACTTCATATTGCTGGAGTTTATGATTTAATTGAATGGTATTATGATCTCGGAATCATGATTTAATTGAAGTTATGATTTAATTGAATGGAATCATAACTTCACATGCATCTTGGAAGGACTATTTTATGTGTTGAGGGAGGCATCCCAATAGACCAAATTTGTGTTTACTCCCAAGGTGAGGGAGGCATCCCAAGAGACTTGTAGTAAGATAATAGGTGTGGGAAAGTTCACATTGGGATTTGTCCCTATGATCACGAATAAGCTATGGGGATTATGCCCATTTGGTCGCAAACCCTCAAAACTATGATGTGTACATAGAATAACCCATATTCTTGCCATGTATTTGGAGGGTGGTGTTCATCTTGTTTAGCCAGGGGTTCGATTGGGTGTGAATATACACTAATGGAATGCCAAACAGCATGCATACTTGCATATCATATTGTTGTGCATGAATCGCATATGGTGATTATATTTATTATTGCATGAGCATGCATTGCATACATTAATAATTGAATCATCACATTGCATTGCACATCATATCATGTCATAGTTCATATCTTTGCATATTCTAACTTCTGTTTTGTCTATGGATTACCATTGGAAAGTGGCATTGACCCTACTTCAATCCAAAATATTGTTTATATCTGTTTATTTACTAAGCTAAGTGTAGCTTACGCTTTCGAGCCCAATATATTTCAAGACTGTTAGATGGACAACAGGTCCATGGTGATCAAGAGGGAGGACAAGAAGATGGTGAAGATCTGAGTTATTTTTAAATTATTGTTTGATGATTTTAGTAGACATTGTAATAGGATTAGTTGGATTTATGTTTTTAAAGAATTATTATCATTAGGACCAGATTTAAGTAGTTTAATAGGGTTTTGATTGAAGCATGAAACTTAGGGTTATATTTTATTTTCGTTGATTTCTGATTTCTGAATGTTTTGATTGGATATTATTCTTAATAATACTATTTTCCAGAACTTTATTTTATAATCATCTTAATTAATTCAATGGTTTGGTGATGTATTGCTTATCCACTCCCATAGGGATATGGGGTGAGAGTTATATCTTGAATTTGGGGACTCCTAAGAGATTTCTAGGTTTAGGATGTGACAACACGGTAGTGAGTAAAGAGGCTCTACGACTTAGAGCGTTAGCGACACGATTCTGTAAACCATGCTTATATTATGCCTGAGAACAAAAGTGTACTCTTGCAAATAAGAGGCCCAGTCTGTATGTTGAGAAGAGAGATTATCCTAACTATTGATATGCTTCAAGGCATTATGATCAGAACGCAGAACAAACTCTGCATGCAGTACGTAATGACGCCAATGCTTTAAGGCTTTTATTATTGTAAGGACCTGAAAAACTTGACTAGAAAAGAACATTAATAAGAAGGGTAAAATAGTAATTTAACAAAGCCATAAATTAAAATGACATAAAGTTGGTAATTATATAATTATAAAGTAATATGTAACTTAAAATAATTAAATTAAAAATTTATAATAATAATTGAGCTTAATTAGACTAATTGAACTTAGAATAAGGAAACTGGGCCTATAACTTAAGTTAGGCTTAACTAGACTAAGTATGGGCTTAATAACTACACTAATGGGCTTAAGTAAGATCCCTAAGGTCCAAGGGAATTAAATACTTAAATAATAAATAGGAATTTTCGTAGCTAATTAATAGATAATTAATAAGTACAAGTTATAATCAAATTAGGAGTCTAGATAAGTGCTAAACACCAATTACCAAATCTAATATAACTAGGACACCTAAAACATTATAAAGATAAGTAAAACAAGTAAATTAAGAGATTAGAAACAAGGAAAATTCGTGAAAAACCCTACGAGAAACTAGAAGAGGATCAACAACCCAAAAACTTGAAGAACACACATCAAAGAAAGGATCTACATCAAATAAGTGAGTTTTCCTTCATCACCTTGTGTACTACTTCTAGCCTAAGGTTGTAAACATCTCGTTATTGATTTCAAAACCTTCCACATGTTGTTTTCATTGAAACCTAAAAGAGAAAGATCAATAAATATATGTATAACTATCACCATCTAATTAAGAAACCAAAAGAAGACTAAAACTGGACATATTACAAGATTATGATTTTATCGAGTTAATAACCCTAGGTAAATATTTTATATTATTTATTTATATTTTTATAAGATTTCTCTATTCGTTAGAAACCCAGCAAAATGAGTTTGAAGTAATTCTGATTAGTATTGATAAAGTTATGCCCAAAACACCGAACCTATGTCAGACTGAAAAACCCAGAACCCCATCGGTTGCCCCATCGGCCAACCGACAGGTCAACCGATGACCACAGGCACTTGGCTTACCCACTGGCCAAGCAGCCGACGCCCATCGGTCGACTGACCAGTTTTACCCCTACATGTTTTTACATGTTTGACCTAATTAGACCTCCCTTGGACCCCTGTTCCAACTAAAATTGATTTGGACCACGTTCCCAAATTTCGGTCAAGCGACGGTCAACCAAAATCCCATATGTTGCCTACTTTGAAGTTTTACACTTTGGACACCTGTACAATACCATAAATAGTTGACCTACCATGTTTTCGGATACCCGGATTGGCTATATCAAATTATGACCCTTAGACCAAAGCCTTGATCTTTTAGGACTTCCTACAACAATATGATATTTTAAGACACATAAGGAAATTTCCCCACAGCAACCTTAATAGTTTAATTACCTACACTTGCTCAGATGTTTTGTTTAATATATAATCCTGTAAATGTTATATTGTGATCATCTATGTGTTTTTGATAATAATAAAGGATAAATTTGCATAATGAACCATAGATTATGCAAACACTTCATATCTGACTTGAATGAGACATATTACACTTAATTATGGTATTTATGACACTTTCAGCATGCCTACTTGTGTACTGAACTATACACTACACTATGTGCATGTATATCATCTAGGATTATGAGAATGGGCTCACGTCTATGCTATTTTGGATATATGTGTTGTGTTATCATTGTGTGTGCACTGTATTAATAAAGGATCTGAAATAATGAGTTGCATATTGACCACCCAGCTGTGATAGCTTCCTTGTTTTCCTGTTGTTGGAGCACCACGTGCTAGACCAACAAAGGATACTATTTTTGACTCATTTACTTGTCCATTGAGGGACTAAGTGTTTGTTTTCACCAAGGTAAGGGATAGGCCTTGTATGGGGATCCCAATATACTTGTGGTAAGATGAAATGTGAGGGATAGTTCACATTGGTGAACCCAATATCTGAATCATAAGAGTCACCTTCTGTTAGTATTCGGATAATGTATGGCTCACTGAGGATAGTTAACATTGATGAAACCTTGGATATGTTCCCGTAATAAAAAATAAGGTGAGGGGATTGTGTCCTCTAGGTCGAAGTTCATTAGAACTATGATGCGCACATAGAATAATCCATTATCACATTACCATGTTTTGGGGAATGAATTCACATTGGTGGAGCATTCTTGGATATGAGATTGGATCTAGTGTGGGACTTACACTTCGAATGCCATACATCATGCATATTGCATTTCGTATGACTGTTGATATTATTGTTGTTATCTTTGTGTATGATGCACTTGATATAATTATTCATATAGAATTAGGCATTGTAGACTTGTGAATATGACCATGATATCCTTCGGATACTAAACAAGTAAGATTTGGTGAGAGAATAATCATTGATTTGTTGCTGTCCACACAACATTTTCCAGATTTATCATCATTATCAAATATTTTCCAGATTAAATCATTATCACTATTATTATATTTATATTTTCTGATAACTTTGGGATTTGAGTAAATATCTTGTTATGAAGGTCTACTCATCCGAGCTTTCAGCTTATATATGTTTTATGACATATTTTCAGGTATTAAATGAAGATTGATATTAAAGGGAGAGCTACGGGAATAAAGGGGCATATAAAGATAGAAGTTAGATTATAACATTAATTGTATTTAGATCATAGTTTATTTCAGTGTATCAGATAGAATAATTTGAAAACTTTTATTTAAATATTTATTAGAATCATTATATTATCACTTCTGTTTATATTTCTATATTGCTTTCCACTCCCATTGTGATGGGGTCAGAGTTACATTCTAACATTTTGAGTATCCCGAGGATCTCATCTGGTTTGGGATGTGACAATTACTGCATAGAATTCGACATCATATGTGTTGTATCTCAACTTAGCACCATTTAGCTTCTCACTAAAATAAGCAACATGCCATCCCTTTTTACTTAGAACAACCACAATGCCCACCTTTGAAGCATCACAATGAAGCTCAAAAAGCTTAGTAAAGTCAGGCATAGCAAGCACAGCTGCTGACATTAACTTGGCCTTTCTCATAGAAAAGGCTTGCTCTGCATCTTCAGACCAAAAGTTTTTTTCAGCCTTCATACAGTCCGTAATAGATGCCATGATGATAAAAAGATGCTAATCCATGAAAACTCCATACCTCATGAATATTAGTTAGCTTCGGCCACTGTCTCACTGCGTCCACCTTAGAGTCATCCATGGAGATGCCATCCTTAGAAACAACGTATCCAAGAAATAGCACCCTGTTTTTCATAAATGAACACTTATTGAGAGTTACATAAAGTTGTTCCCTTTAATTTGCAAAACTAAAAGGACATCTCTAAGGTGTTGCACATGCAGATTGGGGTCAACACTATATATAAATCAATATATCATCAAAATAAACCACCACAAAGTTATCAATGAAGGGTCTCAACGCTTGGTTCATGACCCACATGAAGGTGCTAGGAGCATTGGACAAGCCAAACGACATTACTAGCCACTCGTACAACCCTTCATGAGTCTTGAAGGCGGGTGTTCCACTCGTCTCTAGGATGTATTCGAATCTGGTGATAACCACTTTTTGGTCAAGTTTACTGAAAACGGTTGCTCCACCCAACTTATCTAACAAGTCATCCAGTCGGGGAATTAGAAATTTGTACTTGACTACGTTCTTGTTTATGGCTCGTGTGATCACCCCCGGGTCGGGTGGACCCTAGGTCGATCGGGTTGTTTTGGAGTCGCCACCATTCAATGAGTTTGGGT
>JAUPMG010074698.1:0-13044 GCA_031762675.1 Pachysandra terminalis
CATCTAGAAGGTCAACCTAAAGCCATCTAAGGCGACACACTAAGATCAATAACCAAGGCAAAGACAATCGCACGGTCGGATCTAATCCGATCGACGATCCAACGAAGGAAAAAGTTTGATAAAATACACGAAGATATAATACACATGCATCATGAAAATTTAAAGCTAATAATATTATATAATCATTCAATTGCATCTTATTAAATCTAAACGACACTGCGCCTAAGACTTAAACTAAACTAATCAGATTAACTAACTTGGGGTCTCTAATGCATTTTATGAGCTATACTAAACACTAAAAGAAATTAACCTATAAGTTTCCCTAATTATTATTTTACCCTAGGGTTTCAGATCTTTATTACTAAGAATTATTCGGGTTGTTACACAACGAGACAGGATCGGGGCAGAATTGAGATGGGTTAGGGGCGGATTGAGCCAAACCCTACCCCTAACCCGACTCACGGGTTACCAAACCCTAACCATTGGGGTGGGACGGGGCGGGGTGAGTTACCTATTTAACCCCCAACCCATTTCCATCCCTAATGGAGGGCATTGCAATGAAGTTCAACAACAAACCTAACGCACAAAATCATCAACTAAAGTGAGTAATCCTAATTAGAAACCCTTATATCTCCACTTATATAAGTTTACACCTGTATTATATGTGTATTACAATGTGTCATCATGATTAAACTCTCCACAGTTATAGCCACGTCGAACCATCTGCCCTTGTACCGGAGGTACTGTTGCTTCAACTGGAGGAGCTTGGATCCTTTGTTTCTTGTTATGGTCTGATTCCCTATCCTCCTACCTATTAGATGCACTTCGCTTGCTCCTTTGCTCCCTCTCCTATAAATATCTCTCACTATTCTTTTTTGTTTCAGGGTATAACAATCCTCCCCTCTTAAAAGAAATTTCTTCAGTAGAATCCGGTTAATTTTATCCCTTAAGTTTAATCAATCAAAGATTTAATATCAAAAATTTCCTTCAAATAGCAGCATAGTTATCACATGAAAACAATACATATTCACATTCATGGTACCTAATACCCATGGCTCATAAGAACATACTTGATGCAGGACCAGTAGTACCTGCATCCTTAGAAGGAAGTGTATAAACTCGGCCATACGTGAGTAATGGCTGATCTGCTGGCTCTGATACTACACTCTCTAGGACGAGCGTAATCCCTTTTGATATGCCCCACCTCTCCATAGTTAAAGCAACGTCGAACCACTTTCCCTTGTACTGGGGGTACCGTTGCTTCAACTGGAGGATCTTGGGTCCTCTACATCTTATTGTGGTCCGATTCCCTATCCTCCTACCTATTAGATGTACTTTGCTTGCTCCTCTGCTCCCTCTCCTAGAAATATCTCTCACTATCCTTTTCCCCCGTACGTGCACATTCCAACACATGTGCATAGGTCTTAAATCCTTGGGGTACCACCTTATATATAATGGTACCCTCAGCCCCACCTCAAATTTTGATGCCTTATCCTCCTCATCTACTATAACATAGGGTGAAAACCTAGACAAGGTAGCAAACTGAGCCCCATACTAAGCCACAGTCAAATAACCTTGTTCTAATTTCAGAAATTTAGCAATCTTCTGTCTTTTGTACTTATTAGAGAAGTAGGCATCAAAGAACTGTTGTTTAAACCCATCCCAAATCATCTCACCCTTAGTGCTCCCCTCAAATATAGGTGATGACAACTTCTCCAACCATTGAATCCCTTGCACCTTAGTCTTCGCTACTACTCTCTTGTCTGCTCAGACTGAGCTTGTTGTCTCATCTCCCTCTTCTGTTGAAGAGATGCGGCCATGCCCCCTAAAACTTGGTAGACAATCATGAGTTGTGGTCCACTCTCTCTCCAATCGAAGAATCTCCTCTTGACATACACTTCCCTCATTTTTTCATCTAGAAAATAAAGAAGACGAGACTCAACCACTTAACACCACTATCTAGAAAAAATAAGATAGCAATTGGCAAACATACGTCAATGCATACAACAGACAACATTCATAGCACACAACACATGCAATATGCAATCCAACCTCCTTTAGTATGTACCCTAGAGTCTGCCATAGGAAAACTAAACCTAGTGCTTTGATACCACTTTGTCACACACTGAATCCCATATCACGAATCAATATGTGTGATACGAATCTGCGATCTCCTATAATCACCCTGAGTGTAGGCCAATGGAACAGCAACTAAACATGCTCAATCATAATAATAATTAAAATAAAACTTGATTATTGTCCAAACTAGCGGAAGTATATAAAATAAAAATATTAATCCATTTCTTTATATCAAAGGAATTAAATCCAAAACTGAGAATAAATCCCTACTCTCTAGATAAATAAATAACATAGATAAAAGAAATCCAACTTGTGTCCAAGCATCCTCACGAACTCATGCCGCCATCAGAATAACTTTAATGCTTTCCTGAAATATTTCTCATAAAATGTATGAGCTCATAAAATCCATTAAGTACTAATCTCTTATAACCAAACACAATTCCACCCATAGACACATCAAACAGTAGAGTTATCATTCTATAATCAATCCTCATCCATCATAATAAGTGTACAACATCACATGATCCAAGAATAAAAAAAAAATTGAGATAAATGAGAAATGTATGAATATGATATGTATGCAGTGATGGTCCACCCTTAGGCCATGTCAAATCTACTGGGCATACGAATACCCACCATTAGCCAATCCAATTCCTACATTATAAGCTAAGGAATCATGCCTCATGCATTCACTTTACAGCTGTTAGTTGGATGAGAATATCTTGTCGTTCCATGTGTACCCATGGCTCTAGAGACTTTCAACCCACGAGTCTCAATTGCCCAATCTATTTCACAATATCTTTAGAGACTCAAAGCCAACGATCCAAGACCAAGAGTATCTACAATGAACCCCATCATAGCTTTCGGTGTCAACGACACATACACAATGCATGGACAATATTATTAACCCAAGGACATCACCCCTATGGCTTGGCCATTTCAAGACCATTACCACCATAGTGTGCATGCCTTGTAAATTCAATGATGATCTCATACCATTGTCCCAAATAGAGATAAACATACATATATCACAATATATATATATATATATATATATATATATATATATATATATATATATCAATTACATTATATTCATATAAACCCTTCATGTTAAACACTAATAGGAGTTAAATAGATCCACACAACCAGACCAGGTCATGCATTAGCCAATACAGGCTCTCAAATGATTTTAGGATTTAAAAAAGTAATATTCTACAAAACTAGCAATAGTCGGTAGGGCGTAAGTGGAGTGGTCGGTCTACCCTCAAACATCAAGTCAGGGAAAATCACCAAATTGCACTTGCAGACGCTCTAAGAGATCAAGTGTGTAGCAAATTTGACATAAAAACATAGTTTTATGTTGTCGGTGCATCGATCGGTCGATCGATCCACCTGGTCCAGTGCCAAAATAAAGAATATGTGTTTGTTGGCAGGCCCCATCGATGGATGGGTCGGTCCACCGAGGGTCGTCGACAGGCCATGGTCAGTTCACCGACCTAGTTGTCGTCGATATGTAGCTTTTTAGAAAACATAATACTTTCTTATTCTTTCCTATCCCATCCAAGGTCTAGTCTATATGCAATGCATGGTAACATTAAAACACTCAAAACCCATTCATAAAAAATTATTAAATCATGATCTAAATATAAGATCACATCCACTTCATGAAACTTGCATATAAACACATAATCATAATAGCACACATCAAGTATGATTGAGAGGTTTTTGCATGTAGAAGAAACAAGGAAAGTACGCTTACATCTGGTTTCCTGAGTTCTATGAGTTTTTACCACTTGATCTTTAGTTTTCTTCTCCTTCTTCTTCTTCCTAGGGTTTCTGGTCAACCACAACTATTCCCCCTAGGATCATCATCAATTTTAGCAAGTTTTTTTTTGATTAGGAACCCTAATTTTCATTATATATTACAAGCTTTAACCCTTTAGGTATTATTAAAGTTACTAAGTTAACTAGGAGTTGGTTGTATTTTTCTCCCAATTATTTTTTACGAATTTCAATTAATTTAAAGGCTGTTAAATTATTAATTAAATATTTATTAAGTTCCTTAGAGTAACCCATTAATGTTTTGGACCCTAAGATACCACACTTAATCCCAATAACAATCCAATTACCCTTTTAGCCTACTTAAGCCTTTTAAACCCAGTTCATTAAGTCTTAATGATCATGTGTATTTATTAGGTAGATTTTCTAAGTGAATTAACCAATCAGATTTATTTAATTTATCAATTTACTAATTTTTATGTAAATTTTGGTTCAGGTTGTTACATACATCTACCATACAATTGATTTAATAATAAAAAACATAAATGAACACTTGCCTCTTTGAAGACGGATTTGCCTATGTAGTGTTCTTCAAGTTTGAATCTTCTCTTCAAGCTTCGAACTCCTTAGCTTTGCTCCTTGGGCTCTTTTATGTGCCAATGTTGTGCTCAACCAAGGTCTAGGAAAGTCCTACCTCTAGGAAGCCTTCGGGATTACCTACGGGTCCAATTCAAATCCTAGAGATATGAGGGTTTACACTTCAACTCCAATAGTGAGCTCTTAAATGCTCAGTGATCTTCCTATGAAGATTTAGAGGAGTTTGAGAAGTATTTTTGAGAGCCTACAGTATCTGATAAACTTTTCTCTCAAGTCTCACCAAAATCCCTCATCCACTAGCTTTGGAAAAGCTTTCTTATTTATAGAGAAATTTTCCAATGGATAGTCCTTCAATTAACCGAAGAGCCCAACGGCTAGTTGACTTTCCCAATGACTCTATTTTCCATTGGAGAATAGTTAACAGTACCGAAGCATTGATTTAGTTAACCGAGGACATGGTCACACAGAAGCCTGTAAGAATAGGCTTACTATTTTTGTGACCGAGGCATCTTCAGTTAGACGAGGGACTAACTGAAGGCTCTTTGGTTAATCGAAGAAAGGCTTCGTTCAACTGAGCCCTGTGGCCATGGAAACATAGCAATGTTCAAGGCCTTAGGATAACCAAAGAACTAACCAATGCAGTCTTCAATTAACAGAGGTAGTGTCTTTGGTTAATCGAAGACATTACATAATACACAATAAAGAGTGGATTCAAGGGTCATTAAAACACAACACTTTTTCCTATTTTCTAAGGTGTTTTTAGACAATGTTCTAGTGTATCTAAGGTTCGATTTCACCTAAAACTATGTTGTCACGTTATAGCAATTAATATCCTTTGATGAGATTTTACTTTATCAAAGGAATATTTGTTCTCTTTTCCTTTATCTTTACCCTTAAAATTGTAGAAGGAATTTCTTAACTAATTTAGCCACTTCTTCTCCTTCACTCTCAAATTCAGGTTTTACTTCTTTGTTCTTAGAGTTAGAAGATTTAAGGGAAATTGTTTTGCCTTTAAAAGGGGAGGCAAAGTGAAGCTCAAAGGTTTGTAGGGACCGAACAAGTTCTTCAACTTTCATGGTGTCAATGTCCCTGCATTCTCAATTAAGGTTACTTTAGAAGAGAACCTCTTCGGAAGTGATCTTAGGATTTTTCTACACACTTTAGCTTCTGGAACATTGTCTCCTAATCCTCTCATCCAGTCAACAATGTCACTCAACCTAGTATAGATATGCATAAAGACTTCATTTTCATCCATACTAAGGTTCTCAAATTGAGTGTTGAGGAGTTGGAGTTTAGACCTCTTTAAGACTGTGGTCCCCTCATGGGTTACTTATAGAATGTCCTATGCCTCTTTAGGTATCTCACATCTACAAATCCTTTTATACTCCTCACGCGACACAGCACAAACTGTAGTGGCCCTGACCCTACTCTTTAATTGAATGATTAAATCCTATTTAATCATCTCAACAGACCATAAGATGCAATTGTTAAAGGATTAGCTGATTAGGACTTATTTGTAATTAAGTTGAAATATTGAGCAACTTATGGGATTTGATGAATTTCAGGAGATTTGGGCTTGGGCCTTAAAGGATGGGTTGGGCTTGGCTATGGGCTGGTCATTTGGCCCATGGTATAGAAGTAAGGTTGATTTGGTCATTTCATTATATTTTGACTTCAGCAATTGTGTAGAGGGAAACTTTCCCACTAATGCATCCAACCTTCCGAATAGGATTGTGGGTGAGAAAATTGCCACATTGGAAGTACACGACCAAAAGAGAAGGGAGAGATGGAGAAAGTTTTTATGGTTTTTGCTGAAGAAGGAAAAGGAGAAAGAAGAAAAGGAGAAGAAGGAACAAAGGCTAAGAAAGGAGAAAAGACGGTGATTTTCCTTGCTAGAGATTTCAGAAAAAGATTGGAAAAGAGGTAGGAATCTTCCATAGTCTCTACGGTAGTTATTTTTGTAAGATTATGATAACTCCTTAGAATTAAGCATCTAGATTTCTTATTTTGCATAATAATGTGTGATTAATCCATGTGTTTGTTGATTTATGTACTTTGATATGATAACATGATTATATGTAGTTTGATTCATGAGATTTGAGTTAGATCCTACATGTAAATCCTTGTTTAGATCTTAGGTTTTGTTTATAACATGATGGATTGATGAATTGTAGTGTTATCTGTGATTTTGTTTGAGAAATATGTAAAATTAAGGTTTGGTGAAGTTGGGCACGGAGCCCTATAAAAATTTGGAATTTATGGGCTGAAACAGACCCTCAGCAGGTGCCGACCCCACCTACCAAACACCCCAAATTCTCTGCCTGACCTGCCAAGCTTCATTAGCTGCCGAGCCTACCAACCTAGCTCCTCGGCAGATCCCTCGGTACTACCGAGCTCCCCCTTGTCCCAAATATTTTGGACACATTGGTTTCGGTATTGTTGAGCTGTGTGTGGTGTTGGTTTTTGTGCAAAATGTGTGTATAAGATTTTGTACAACAAAATATACTACTTACCCCTGTTTACTGTATGTTGTGACCATGTGTTGTATGATATGGTATTTGATAAGGTTTCTAGGGACTCATAACATGTTATAAGGTATGTGGTATGATGTTAGAATGAGTGAAAATCAAAGCATGTGAGTTGGTTGAAATATGGTGTGTCGGTCCTATATGAGCCCTATAAACTGTGATGCGTTTATAAACTATGATGTATTGGTGAGTGATGCTAGTTGCATTCACTGGTAATAAATGTATTAAGAGTGACTCTAGATGAGTTCATTGTGTAAATGTGTGGGGGTGACTTTCTACCATGGGTATTATCCCCAAAAAGGAAAGAGGGTGGATTTGTTACCTTGGGTATTATCCCCTAAAAGGAAATGGAAAAGGTGTGGCTTTCTACCATGGGAATTATCCCCAAAAAGGAAAAATGGTGGCATCTTCTTCCTTGGGTCAGATTCCCCTGAGAAATGGATAGTGAGATTTTCAGTACTCTTCAGAAAAGATGGACTGATGTGATTGATTGAGCAAGTTCCTGGGACAAAGTTTGCTAGAGGAGATGTGGGATTGAGTTTATGGTTAGGCTTGGCCTAACACACTACATACATTGCATCATTTCATCTCATCATATGCATTGCATCACACCTAATATTGCATTGCATTCTTGTTTTTGTGTGTTGTTCATCATCTATGTGCTCATGGTGTGATCATCTGCATGAATAGCATTGATTGTGGTGTACTTTGTATTTATAATGTGACTGTGGTGTGCTGTGTAATTATGATGTGAATGTGGTGTGTCGTGTGACTGTGAATTGATAGTGGTGTATTGGATGATTGTTACTTAAGTTGTAGTGTGATTTGTGCTTTGTGATTGATTTGTGTTATGAATGGTATGAGATGTGGAAAGGTAACAAAAATAAACCACGAGATTTTGTGGCCTTGTGAGATGATATGTATCATGATAGAGTTCATGAGGACATGGGCATCTATTCAGATTGTGTTTGTGTTTGTAGCATGACCCAGTTCATGAGGACATTGATGTTGAATAAGATAAGCATGATTATAACTGTAATGATGTATGAACAAACAAAAATGAAATGACATTAAGATGAACTATGAATTGTGGAATTTTTGTTGTGAATGTGATAATAAGCAAATGAGTAGAATGACATGATAGTGATAATCTTGATTTCTTAACCCTGTTGATTACATGACTAAGGTGATAATGTTTTGGTGAAACTTGCATGATCTAACATGACTTATCATATGATTATGAAACTAACTGTTGTAGTTACTGTGGATTTTTCCTATTGAGCCTCCAAGCTCACCCCTATGTTAAAATAGGTGAACCTCTTGAATGAAGGTGGAAATGGAAGGGAGATCCCTAGCTAGATAGGAACTTTAGAATTTATGGAGTTGCTACTGGAACTTTGATTAATGTTTATGTTTTGACCCCACGAGGGCATGAATTGTTGTAACCTTGTTATTTCATGGTAGGATTTTACATTAGTTGGTTCCAGTTTAAGGTTTTAGTTTTACGGGACTTCCACTGATCTTAGTTTGCTCTATTGAACAACGGGTTGATTTATTGGTTTGGTTGCATCCATGGTTTGGATCCGAAGGCCATTCCTTTGAAAATCCTCGAGATCACATATCTCGGTTTCAGGGCGTGACAGATTGGTATCAAAGGCAGGTTTAAGTTGCATAGGGTAATAAGAAAAACCTAAGGGTATAGTGAAATCCTAGGATGAGAACCTAGAAACATGTTAGCCTAGGATCCACATCTATGAATTGTTTGAAGGGAGTTTTCTTGTAAAATTATTGTATAATATGTGGTTGTTTGGTGTGGTATACTTATGTGTCTATATGTGAATATATATATATATATATATATGTGTGTGTGTGTGTGTGTGTGTGTGTGTGTGTGTGTATGTATGGATGTATGTATGTATGTATTTATTTACATAGAATTATTGTGTGTCATACTTAGAGACTTGTTACGTGTGTGTAGATGGCTGGAGGTAGAAGGAACCAAACAGCTGGAGTTCATCCGGAGGGAATGCTGATCCTTAGTTGACTAGGATCTACCAGGTGTTGGGAGACATGGTTGATTCTCTTCAAAGAGAACAGGAGATGAGGCAATCCCAACTGGTTCTTAGGACCGGAGGAGGGATATCCTGGCTGGAGAACTTTAAGAAACTGACGCCATCATCCTTTGACGGTAAATGGGAGCCTATGTGGGCTCAAGACTAGATGCAAGAACTGGAGAAGATGTTCTAGGCCATGGACTGTCTGGCAGATCAGAAAGTACGTCTGGCTGCATTAGTGGGACATGGTTGAGAGGGCCCAAGGGGAAGTGAACGATTGAGAGGAGTTTAGAAGATAGTTCACGAGACCTAATTCCCGAGCAATTACAAAAGGCAAAAGGCTGTGGAGTTTCTCAAATTGGAACAGGGTTCCCATACTGTGGGCCAGTTCGCGATGCTCTCTTGCTTCGCACCTCACATGGTGGCCAATGAGGAGGATAATGCCGCTAAGTTCCAGGAAGGACTGAGACCAGCCATTAGGTCTAAAGTGGTGTCCCATGGCTTCAGAACTTACGTGAGGTCCTTAATTGTGCCCATAGAGTTGAAAGGGACAATGATCAGTATGTTAAGCAGAGGAATACTTCCAAGATGGACTGGGGAAGGTTCCAATCCCATTAGCAGAGAGGAAAAAAGAGGACCAGGACAGATGAGCACCAGAGGACAGTTATGGCCAGGCCAGCTGCAGTAGTTGAATCTCCTACTACTGTCGGAAAACATGACATGTTTCTTAGAGGGACTGTCATGAGAGGGTCCAGGTAGAAAGTCAAGGACAGAGGACGGACCATCGACCACTACCTCAAGGGAAAGTTCATGCCTTGACAGACGGGATATTTCCTAGGGATGATGAGGCCACAAATGCAGTGGTAGAAGGTACACTTACTATCTTTCATTCCCCCTGCCAATGTGTTGCTTGGTTCAGGTGCCACACACTCATTCATATCAGCACAATTTATGCATGCCTTGGGTCTTAAATCATTTGTTATGAGTGACTCTTTACTTATTACAAACCCAGTTGGGGGAACAGTCACATTTGACCGTATATGCCTGGATTGTGTAGTGAGAGTATAAGATCTCAATCTGGAAGCTGACTTAGTACTGCTAACCATTTCAAGCTTCGACATAATCTTAGGCATGGATTAGCTAGCTTCTTATCATGCCAAGGTAGATTGTTTTGAGAAGGTAATCACCTTTGATGCTCCTGAGGGGAAGAGCATTAGAATTTTGGGAAAACGAAAAGATGCCTATCAAGCTAAATACTTAGGCTTGTTGGAAGAGAATAAGGAAGTGTTCATAGAAGAGATTCCTTTAGTCAAGGACTTTTCTAAGGTGTTTCAGGAGTTACCGGGACTATCGCCTTTGAGGGAGGTAGTGTTCTGCATTGAGTTGGTGTCGGGCACTACTCCGATTTCATTGGCCACATACCGTATGGCACCAGTGGAATTGAGAGAGCTCAAGGAACTATTCGATGAACTGATGAGGATGGGATTCATAAGACCGAGTGTTTCACCGTGGGGAGCACCGGTGATATTTGCAAAGAAGAATGATGGATCTATGCGGCTGTGCATTGACTACAAACAATTGAATAGAGTCACTATCAAGAACAAGTATTCCTTGCCTAGAATAGATGATCTTTTTTATCAGTTAAGAGGAACTTGATACTTTTCTAAGATTGACCTAAGGTCAGGATATCACCAATTAAGGATAAGGGAATGTGATATTTAGAAGACAGCATTCAGGACCAGATATGGGTACTATGAATTTGTAGTAATGCCGTTTGGATTGACTAATGCCCCTATTGCCTTCATGGAGATGATGCACAGAATGTTCAGGCCGTACTTGGATCGATTTGTGGTGGTATTCATTGAGGATATATTGATATACTCTAAGACAAGGGAAGAACATGAGGAGAATTTGAGTGTGCCATTGATGGGTGATCTTAGAACACCAACTTTATGCCAAATTCAGCAAGTATGACTTCTAGAAGGATGAAGTTAAGTTTTTGAGACATATAGTGTCCAGATCAGGAATTTCAATGGATCCTATTAAGGTGGAAGCTGTTTTGAGTTGGAAGAGGTCTAAGAATGCGGCTGAAATCCGAAGTTTTCTGGGATTCGCTGGATATTTATTATAAGAGATTCATTGAGGGATTCTCCAAGATTTCTACTCCTTTGACTAATTGGACGAAGAAAGAAGTCAAATACATTTGGAATGATAAATGTGAAGCGGCATTTGAGAAACTTACTTCAGCTCTCGTGTTAGTGATTCCAGTCAGCAGGAAAAGGTTTTTGATTTATACGAATGCTTCATTAATGGTTTTAGGATGCTTCCTTATGCAGGAAGGATAAGTCATGGCTTATGCATCTAGGAAACTCAAAGTCCATAAGCGCAACTATCCTACTCACAACTTGGAGTTAGCCACTATAGTGTTCGCACTGAAGTTGTGGAAACATTACTTATATGGAGAAGACTTTGAACTCTTCACCGACCACAAGAGTTTGAAGTGTCCGTTCACTCAGAAGGAGCTGAACATGAGACAATAAAGGTGGATGGAGTTAGTCCATGATTATGTGACTACGCTTCAATACCATCCGGGTAAAGCAAATGTGGTTGTGGATGCTCAAAGCATAAAACCAAGGAGCACATTAGCGTGTCTGATGAGACAGGAACAGAGTTTGGTGCAAGCATTTAGTGGTTTGGATATCAGGACCAATGGGCAAAGGAATGTGGGTTACTATTCAACCTTGTGGCTAGACCGTCCTTGTTGGATAGAATTGTTGAAGCACAGAAGTCAGACCAGAATCTACAGTTATTGGCAGTAGATGAGACTAAACCGGAATGGTCGGTACAAACTGATGGAGTGATCAGATTCAGAGGTAGACTTTGTGTTCCAAGTGACGAGTCGGATCGGAAAGAAATTTTGGAAGAGGCACACAAGTCCAGATATTCCATTCATCCAGGAAGTACTAAGATGTATTGTGACTTGAGGAGAATATATTGGTGGTCCAGGATGAAAAGAGACATAACTGAGTTTGAGCTAGATGCCTCACTTGCCAACAGGTTAAGGCTAAACATATGAAGACATCTGGATTGCTTCATCCATTGCCTATCTCGAAATGAAAATGGGAGTATGTGACTATGGACTTCGTGGTAGGATTACCTAAGTCCAAATCAGGAAGTGACTCAGTTTGGGTGATTGTGGACAGTTTGACCAAGTAAGCACATGGACAAATTGAACAAGTCAGCTCACTTCTTACTGGTAAGGATTATAGCTTCTAGAGATGAAATGGCAAAGCTGTATGTCAACGAGATAGTAAGATTACACATGGTGCCAGCTAGCATTGTATAAGACAGAGATACTAGATTTATGTCTAAATTTTGGGCGAGTTTGCAGAAGGCAATGGGCACACAACTGGATTTCAGTACTTCCTTCCACCTACAGACAGATGGACAGATCGAGCGGGTCAATCAGATACTCAAGGACATGCTTAGAGCTTTTGTAATGGATTTCAAGGGGAGTTGGAGTGACCACCTTCCTTTGGCTAAATTTTCTTACAATAGTAGCTATCAGTCGAGTATTGGCATGGCACCGTTTGAGGCACTATGCGGAAGACCATGCAGGTCACCTGTGTGTTGGACAGACGTGGGTGAGAGTAGTGTACTTGGGCCAGAATTCATCCAAGAGACTACTGAGAAGGTGAAGTTGATTACAGCATGACTATTAGCATCATAGAGTCGTCAAAAGAGCTATGCGGATCGTAGGAGACGAGAGATGGAATTTGAAATTAGTGACCATGTTGTCACGCCCGATCCCAGAGACTTACATCCCATGAGGGAAGGCATGGATCATGAGGTGAGACCTTCGGGATCTAGTGCTAGACCGCGGATCGCATATCAAACCACTAACGATTGAACCACTCACATTGTGGAACTAAATCTTTTTCTTTTCATTAATAACTTCAGAGTGCGCTTTTACAATACTTGAATTTAATCGGCCGTAGCCTTAC
>JAUPMG010074717.1:0-26976 GCA_031762675.1 Pachysandra terminalis
TTTAGTTCTCTTTATCTTTCCTGTTCAGACATTGGTTATGTTGGATTTTATTTCCTTTCTAGAGATGGTGTATTTAGAGCTCTTCTGTAGCCACATTTTATTTGGATGTATTTAATTTCAGTTTGTTTATTTATTTATTTACTTGCTTCCGCTACTCTGTGAATGGAATAATTCAGCATTTATTTCATTACTTGCTTGGTTTGTGATGATCGATCCGCGGTCTAAAAATGGATTCCGAAGGTCGCAACTCGAGATTTGTGCCATCCCACCTAGGGATTCGGGTACACGGAGATCGGGGTGTGACACAAACTCAATACTGGGGAAATGGATAGCCGATTCATAAAAAATAACGATATATATATATTTAGCCAACACCTGGAAAACAGAAATCTACAAGGAAAACTACATCTCTTGAAGAACTCAACTTGAACGCTGAGGCTTTTTATCAAACTGATTTCTTATAAGTTTTGGGATGGATGAATGAAATGATTACAGGTTACATCAGAATATCTTCAGATACTCAAAACGGTTCCATCCTTCCATCACTTTAAAAAATGAAAATTTCTAGGAAGGAGGGAAAAAAAACAACTGAAAGCAAATAACTCAGAATCAATATAAGAATTAAAAGCTTATCAAAACAATGACGAGTTGCAGTAGTAATCTCTTTAAAAAGTAGATCTAGATATAAAAAGTAATGAAAAGAAAAAGAAAATTGGTTAGAGTTAGATATTACCTGCTTGTTCAAGCATTGGCAACTGGAACAATTTGAACAGAAAAACCAAATGAGAGAAAGCTCAGGAAACTAGAAATTAACGACTGAATGGTCGGCAGCGAACGGTAGGCGGCGAACAATCGACAGCGAGTGGAGAATATTGGGGAAGAAATGCCCTAAGGCGAGATGGAGAAATGACTGCTTGGAGAAAATATTGGAGAAGAAATGCCCTAACAGAAACGATTGCTTGGAGAAGACGAGCAAGTCCTATGCCCTAAAGGGCATTTTTGTCAATTACGAGTTCCGGTTCAACCATGGGTTGAACCAAAGGTTTAAAACCAAGGGCTATTTTGGTCTTTTTACCAGAAAAATTAACGGCATTAGGATTTTTGTTAGTGTAGGGAGGTTTCTGAGACCTAACAGTAAAGAAGAGAGGGAACAGTGGGATTTCAGAAACAAAAGGGGACCTGACTAAAAATGTTAGAAACAAGAGGGGGGTCAAAGTAAAATTAGCCCTATAGATAACCTCCTTGTCATCTCCTCTGCTTTACATGTACCATCATCGTTCACGATTACAGCTCCAGACCCCAGCTTCTCTTCTACTTCCTCATCTCCGATTGTCAGCAAGTCGTAGTCGAATGTTTCCCTTGTCACGTCTAGCCCCAGATCGACATGGCAAGCTGCAACTTCTTTTTCTTTCTCCAACTATTCAACCTTTACTACCTTTCCATTCCCAAAATAATACCCAGTATAGTATGATAAACAACATCCTCTTTACAATCTAACAGACTCAATCCTTCCATCCCAAACGAGTCCTCATCAAGCCTCCTCCTCCCAAGTAAGCTCTCCACGTCAACTGCAAACTCATCAATATCCGTATGATCAGAATGGAGAAACCCAGTTAAGTTATCCACATTTCCTGTTCCATCATGTCCACAATTTGACAACAACAAGGCTTTTGATTCGTTTCCCACTACTACTTCAGAAACCACGTTTGCATCATTTTGAGAATGCTGGAACTCGATAAAGAAGTTGTTCTTTAACGGGTATAATCAGCCTCTTGTTATATGCAGGCCCTGTATTGTATAATCAGAGAGCATAATTGAGTCCGGATTGTTTCTTGAATGTCACAGAAGAGTGGTTGTATGTGAGAAACTTTGTTGTAGAGTTTGAAACAAACTGTAACAGAAAGTTGTCTTGTAGATTTCTTGAAGCTGAGAAATGGCTGAAGGGATTTGTGATAAATTTTATCCTCGAAGCCAAGCTCCATCTTATCACAGTAAATACACGTTGATTTCGTCGGCTCTTACTTTCAGTTGCTGAAACTGGTGATGTAAAGCTGTTGATTTGATATGTACTGGATAACAAATGGCTTCATAAAAAAAGAGATTTATTTTCGGGGAAAAAATGTGGCTTGAGCCATTTGAATTTACAATGTCTACATTTCCTATCTGGGAACAGATGGAGCAAGTCCAAACACTATCCGAAATCATCTTATCAGAAAGACATAATAGTCGTAGTCCCAAACATTGATCTCACTACCTTATCAAAAAAAGACCATTGATCTCACTAAGGCTGCGTTTCGCCCGGCTTCTATAAATACTTATTGCAGCTTATAGCTTATATAAGCACTTTTTAAAATTAGATGTGTTTGGTAGCACTTATGGGTAAGTGCTTACCCATAAGCACTAGAGGAAGGCTATCCATAAAGAGAAGCTGTTGAGAGCAGCTTCTTCCAAGCTTTTATGCGTTAACCTATTTCACAGCTTTAGTAATATTTTTAAAATACCTATTTTACCCCTAAACTTTCATAAGCATTTAAATAAATGTTATATCTGAACTTTATTAATATTTTTATAATATCTATTTTACCCCTAAACTTTCATAAGCACTTAAATAAATGTATTTACCAAATGCTATTTTTTTTTCAAATAAACAGTTTATTGTTGTTGTGGATAAGTGCTCCCATTGAGCAATTTATCCAATGAGTGCTTATCCATAAGCACAAGCCGGGCGAAACGCAACCTAATTCTTCTATTGTAAATGTTCTTTTTATTTTTCATAAGGTTGGTTCCCTTTTTTTTTCTACTTATTGGAGAAGAGAAGGAGAAGAGAGACAATCGTGTTTGATCTTAAGGGTATAATTGGAATTTATTAGATTGTTATTTTAAATGTTAATTCGGACGTTAATTTGGTTAACGGTGACACGTGTACAAGGGAGGTAGTGGGGTTTTTCAAAACTGAAGGGAGGTCTCTATGGTTCATGCAAAAGTGAAGGGAGATAATTGTAAATTACTCTATTTATAATATGTGATATCATATTATATAGTATAATTCGGGTTAAATCAATTTGGTTTGGTTGGTTTAGAGGTTGTTAATGATATTTTTGTTAAGAATTATTATGTCAACATAATGATGTGAGATGGTAGGTCCCGAGTTATGTCATTACTTATTAGACTGTCAAGTTAACATAAAATCAGAATTTGAGACATAACAAGTTTTGTTAATTTAATCAAATCGTATTCATTGAAAATTCTCAATAAAATAAACGAATTGAAACAAACCCTTTAGTGTACCAAACTCATTTACATATGCAATGAGGAACTCGCGCAAGCACTTGACGAACACTTTGTCCAAAAGAGTTACAATAACCAAAAAAAGATAAATTCCACACATTAACAACTTTTCTTTTTCTTTTAAAATCCAAAGAATTGTAATTAGGCTTTAGGTGAGAGAAAGGAAAATGCTAGAGAAACACGGCACGATCAAGAAAATTCTTGAAGTCGCCACTTCATTGGCCATAATCGTAGGACCCAAAACCTAAACCATTTTACCCCCGGATTGTCTCTACCCAAAGGAACACCACACAGGGTGTTTCCCACAGAGGATCCCGGCTCCCTTAATAGTTGTGCAAATTTCGTAGATGGTGGGACCTAAGGCAGTGACCAATGAAGTGGTGAGTTGTGTGTTCCACTAGCACTCCTCAAGAGAGAGAGAGAGAGAGAGAGAGAGATGAAATTAGAAGTATCTCTTTCCCAAGTTCCAACTCCGAATGGGTTTTAAGCTAAAAGAGGGTCCCGTGTTATTTTGCAATTCTACGAGGAAGTCGAGACTCGATCCCGATCTCTATCTAAAGACTCTCCATTGAGCTTTTTCCTGGTCGCCGGCCAACATAGATAGTCTCCGGTAACATCAGCCGGACAAAGGGTCTCTCCCAAATTTACAGTTCCGGCAAGTTATCTCTTCTCTCTTTCTCTATCTCTCACAATTTATCAGCTCTTTTCATTCCTTCTACTCTGAAAACATAAAGATGGAATGTATCTAAGAGCATCTCCGGTCGTCCCTCAACCTCTAATTTGAGGGGATAGGAGAGGGGACGACCGGAGTCGTCAACTCTTCCTCAAATATGAGGGTTTTCATTTATTTTTTCAAATATGAAAAAATATTTGGGGACTTCTCAAATTTCAATGGTTCTATTTTCTCAAAGCAACGGCTCCTTTGGACCAACGGTTCTATTTTTTAACTATTTAAATTATTTTTAAATTTTTTTTTTATTATAAAAAAAAAATCCAACCCATTTACTTTCAAACCCAATCAAATTGATAGACAGTTTTGTGCCAAAAATTTTATCATCAAAAATAGATAATTGGCAAGATTTCGAAAATTTTCACAACTTGGAAAAAACTCATGGAGTACGAATTGTTAGTCAAAATACTCCTAAACAACGTGGTAAGTTGTTCAAAATGTCGGAAGATGAAGCACTATGTAAATCTTAGTTGACAATCTCTCAAGATCCAATTATAGGAAATAATCAAGGTATGAATACGTTTTGGGATCGTGTTCGTTGTTCTTTCTATACGCAACCAAATGTTCAGTTAGGGAGAAATTCTTCCACTTCCAATGCATGCAATTCAAGCTTCCCAACATTTCGGAAAATCCACAAGCCTCCCCAACAGCCAGTAATCTAACAATATCATCTTTCGTTAGAGATCTGAGATACTGAGCTCCGAAAATTTCAATAACCGATCGACAAAAATGCTCTAAACTTAATATTGCAGTACTTTCTCCAATTCGCACATAATCATCAACTATATCTGCCGTCATTCCGTATGCAAGCATTTTAATCGATGATATCATCTTTTGAAGGGGAGATAATCCAGGAACATGACATGCATCAATTTTTTGAACAAAATAAGGATTATGTGATGTAATAGCATTAAGAATACATACAAATAAATCACGCGTCATTCGAAAGCGTCTCCAAAACGTTGAAAGCTGATAAACTAGATCTTCGACAAAATAATCAGCAAATAATCGTTCGTGACCCATTCCTCTTTCGCAACGGATGAATCTACGTCTTGAAGAACCCCGTGTTTGTTGAGTTGTTCTTCCTCTTCTCTTAATATTTTTTCTGATAGCAATGGGTTGCTTGGTCGAATTTTCTTTTGTGTGTGTGTAAGATGGATGGTAAATAATAGTAATAAAAAAGTCGTACTTGCAGATATTTATTTAGATTGTCATATAAAGGTATGAGCATGGTCCTTCTGATCTACTGAGTTCGTACTCTTAAGTTAAAATTTATTTTGAAGTTGCTTTTGCTATAATAGGTTGCTGAGTTTTTCTTTTATTTTCGTTAAAATCTTACATCTTTTCATTATTAGATAGTTTCCATCATTCAGTTACATTCGCAATAGGTGTGTTAGAACTTGTAGTGTTTGTTTGTGTGACCTACATCTAGTATGTCCACAAATTGGATTTATTGACTTATAGACTGAAAAATTGAGATATAAACCATGATTTTAAGAAAGGACTTTTAAAATAGTTAATTCTTTTTTTTTTTTTTTCCTTTTTTTCATTTTGATTATTCTAGTAGCAAAACAAAAATAAATGTATGAGCTACCAAAACTGAGCGGATGGATTGATGGGTTTTATTTTTGAACTTAAAGGGGTTTTAATTTGGGTTTGGACATGACGGGTCCGATAAATGTTTTTTTTTTTTTTTTTGGTTTTTATTAATGAGATCATATCGATTATTTGTGGTTTAATTATTCATTCCTTGCATTGCACGTGGGACCAATAAAAAATTATTTATTTTAGTAATGATTACGAGATTTTTAGTTGTGTTTAATTCTTCACTCGTGTGAATCCAATGAGGCTTCCGGTTGTCATGCTCTAACCACAAGAGTACAATTGTTGTATCCTTTTTTGGACTGAGGAGACATAACTTTTATGGAATAAAAAATTTAGGAAATGCTAGCGATTATCAGCCGTTTATAAGATTTAGGATTTTTTTTTTCCTTTTTCTCTCAACAAAAAACAAACCAACAAATAATGGGACACATCAGGAAGTACTACAACACTGGATGTTTTACCTCCTTTTAGAAATATATAGTATATGCAGTAAATTTTGTATCTTTTCTCAACAGTAACTCTGTTTCATGTTATTTTTCTGTTTTTCCTGCTCTCTTAACGCTTCACTTGAAATTCCATCTCATACTTTACTTCAATAGTGTTGGATATAATGTGTGGGTCATATATGGGTGGGCCGACCGGGTTGGTCCATTGGAGTTGGGCCGACCGGGTTGGTCCATTGGAGTTGGGCCAACCGGGTTGGCTCATTGGAGTTGGGCCAACCAATTCCCTTTTATAAGTGGGGCCTCCATGTTAGGCAGCATATGAGCTGGTCTGATGTGGGTCCCCCTCTATCTCTAACTAATCCTTAGAAGATTATGAGATAGAGTTTGAGTAGGAGATGTGTACAGGTTCCCTCCTTAGAGAGAACACAAGAAAACATGAAGTCCCATTTGAGACTCTCTCACTCTCATCATCCCTACTTTCTTTTGACATCTATGCTTGTTACTAGAGTTTTATACTACAGTCCTAGGTCGATTGAGTGTGAGCATCCTGTGTGATTCTAATAATCACACATAAACCGACGTGGGACGACATCTGGTTCGATAGAGATCTTTCGCTGCAGATCCGTGCATCGAAGTACATGATTCAGTTCGTCTACAACCTTCAAATAGTAATGTACTGTTTCCGTTCTGAACTTTCATTTTCTTTTGTTTATTTTTTTTATGCATAATTAGGAGAAACACCTTGATTTCAACTTATGGGTGTTCGTGTCAAAGCAGATCTAGAAACAATATTTGGGCTTTCAATAAGCATATGAAACAGAAGATCGGACATCATTCTGTTCTCATTAGCAGCTCTTTGGAGAAGGATTAGACTGCTTTCCTGTTGCAATAACTTTAAGTTTTGAGTCGAAATATTTTTGCGTTTATTGTGATTTTATTATATTTTCCCTTTAGAATTAGTAGCCAAGCGGTTTAGTGGTTAATGGGTCATTGGGGTGAAGAAAGACGTTATACTGATTGATGTTGTTGCATAAAATGGAGTTTTGAATTAAATATTTTTTTTATACCTAAATTTTCAATGTAAAACTAGAAGTATGGATTTCTGGGATCTCTGGGTAGGAAACATATCATGAGCTTATTTCTGATGTATATTTGTAACTTGTTTTGAACTTAATGGTTGATCTTTTTGATCCTTTTCACAGATTTTAGCACTTGTATAGCATTCTGGAGCTCAGATGTCATTGCAGGAGAGTTTAGTTAAGTTCAAGCAGCAGCAAGAGAAATGCCAGTCAACCCATACCAGCATCGCTGCCAGGTAAGGATTGTCCAACGCAACCAAGACAACGCCTTCAAGTGCACCATCTTCGGCTCCTTCAAGAGCTCCTGCTCCTGCAGTCAAATTCTCAAATGATACAGAAAGGCTTCAACACATTAATAGCATACGAAAATCCCCTGCGGGTGCTCAGATCAAGCGTGTTATAGATCTGCTGCTAGAGGTACAAAATCTACTCACCTTCACATGCAGATATTGAGAGAATTGCCATGCCAAAATCTACATTTGGTATTTTTTACTGTAATGTTCTGAATGATTCTTGAATAAATAAAACTTCCTTGCTGTTCCGGAACAGAGGGCCATGGGATCCAAATTATCTAGAAAGGAAGAAAACAGCTCACTATAACTTTTAATGCAGGCTAGTTTAATGAATGGATTGGAATTTAAGTTGACAGAGAAAAGCAAGTTGAAATAGGATGAAAATAAGGGTTTGCAAAATATTTTGGTCAAGATTATTTCGGAGCTTTGCAATAAATTACAGAAATATATTGGATGTTGGAAATTTAAAGTCACAGAGGGAATGAGGAATCATGATTGAGCAATTTACTCTGGTTTTATTTATTTATAGAATGGTTACAACATGGAAATGCAATCAAGCCTCTAACAAATTTTGGTATTCGAAGTGAGATCATCTGAATTGACATGTGTTCACTTCAGGGTGCAGTTCACCAAAAATTGTTGTGTTTGAAATCTATAACCCATTGATAGAACCAATTTGGATCTCTAGCCCCCGGCAAATTGTCTGGCTCCTCCCCTGCACGTGTAGGTGTCCAAAAATGTGTCGTATACATTTCGACACAAGTTGTGTTGGCATGGGTATGTATCACCTACTCTCTCTCTCTCTCTCTCTCTCTCTCTCACACACACACACACACACATCAAGCTTTCATACATCACTCATCAACAGGATACTAGTTTACCAACTATCATTCAATCTTCCACACACACACATCAAGCTTTCATACATCACTCATCAACAGGATACTAGTTTACCAACTATCATTCAATCCTCCGCATAATAATATATTGTACATCTCACTGTGTATGATTTTCTAATCAACAAGATATAGGGAGATTTTTCTAACTCTTGTCTTGTATGTAAGAGATACATGGCTGTTTTTCAATTGTCACTCCTTGCTTACTAATATGGACTCTCTTTAATGTTGTAATTTATGGGAGCTAGTGAGCCAAGAACCAAATTTCTTGTGATTGCTTGAGAAAGTTGAAATAATATTTTTGCAGGCTTTGAAGGCTTCAGGCCAGATTTGGCTGCTGTCAAATTGCGACTTACAGGAAGACATCGCCTACCCGAACGACCCAAGGGTGCCCATCAAGGTGGATGATGACCTCAAGCAGCTCTTCCGGGGAATTGAGTTGCCACGTGATATGCTTGACATTGAGAAAGACCTCCAGAAGAATGGGTTGAAGCCTGCAACGAACACTGCAAAGGGGAGGGCTATGGCCCAGGTGCATGGAATTCCCTCCAAATCCAAGCCAAAGAAGAAGCAACTGGAGATCAGCAAGAGGACAAAGCTAACCAATGCCCCACCTTCCTGAGCTCTTCAAGAACCTTAATGTTCCTGATGTTTGCGAGTTCATCAAGGCTGTTTGAGTTTTGATGACTTTATCCACCCGCATACTCCTATGCATGGTGGAACCCATCATGTTCGCCGCGAAGTAATGTATTTAATGTAGATTGACTGTAGTTTAGAGAAAAACCAATTTAGGGAACTCCTAGTTTCATGTATTCTCATGAAATGTAGATTGACTGTAAAAGATTAAGAAAAGAAGGAAAATTGTTATGGTCGATCACAAAGCAAGCTGATTAGTTACAGCTGCAAGTTTGTATATAAAACATATTAGCCTCATTGGTTTGTGCTTTTCTTGGAATGGCATAGTTGTTTTGGGTTGAAAAATGCTATATTTGTGTGTAGGAGATTCTATTCCTTTCTGTTTGCTCTCTTTATTCAATTATGGTTGAATTCTGTTGCATTCTTGTAAATTCCACAGGAAGGATGTGAAACTTGTAATGTGTTGCTTTGTTTCTCATTCTTCTTTGAAGTAACTCCCCTCCAAATAACAAGTAAAAAAGCTTAGTATGTTTCTTTATCTGTTGTTCTAAACCATGCAAAATTCTGATTTGTTTCGAGACCAAAAATTGACTTTGAATCAAAGTACTTCCTCCTCTAAACAAGGATGCATTTTTTTGGTTCCCCAAGGTATCCCCAGGCTTTTGCCCAGGACTAATCCTCCGAGGTATGGTCGGGCGCCAAGGCGGGGACCTCTCCCAAGAAAGCTTGCTGCATCCACATGGGCTCGAACCCGAGACCACTTGCTTAAGTGACCAGAGCCCCTTCCACTCAGGCCAAGAATGCTTTGAATCAAAGTACTTCCCCCTCTAAATAAGGATGCCTGTGAGGGCCGGGCTGGGCCGGGGTGTCTTTCAGCCTGTCCAGGGCAACTTGGGTCATGAGGCACAACTTATGGAGCTGCAAAATCCAGGCACGACACGCGCAGCCTACGAACCGTGTCTTGTGTCTCATGCACCGGGTTGGCAAAAGGGCGGCCCGACCACTGCTAGCTGTAACTCAATCTTGTTTGATTTAAAATTGAATTTCAATACCCACAAAAAAAAAAAAAAAAAAAACTCAACTGGAGGGTAATTTCGTAACAAAAGGACAAAGTTAGGCAGTCCAATCAATGCCATCCTAATCCTTCTTAAATGGTCCTTTATTCATTGTCCACCCATTTATAAAATCTCTTTTCCCACCCACATTTCCTCTCCTGTAGATAGAAATATAAAAAGGAGTTGTAGAATTTTTTCTGCAAAATAGCAGCAACTAACAATGCCCATCTACACTCGCAGCATCTCTCCTTCAAGCATTCATCTCACTCCTTATTTCCACGAAACCCTAAACTCTGTTCCCTTCGTTCCTTCTAATGGGTTCAGCCTTTCGTGTTCGCGGTCTCTCAAATGCTCTGCAGAAAGATTTTTCAATGGTGAGCTAGATTTCAGATAGATTTTTTTTATTTTTTTTCTATGCTAATTATGCATTTGAGTCGACTCGAATAAATGTTCTTAAGATGGAATGCAGAGGAAAGCAAGAGGTTTTGGCGATCAAAATGGCGGAAAGTAAACTTTTCAACTACAGTGAGACAGAAGAATGGCGGTGAGTTGATTGTTTGGAATGTGTTTTTAGCGTAATCTACATCGATGCATTTAATTAATTAATTAATTAATTTTAATTGCAGTTTCGAGCTTAAATGGAGTTCCTCACACTTGTTTGAGGCGGAAGAATAGCCAGAAAATGTTTTGTTCGACTTCAGAGGGACAGAATACCGGCACCGATTCAGATAGTTCTGGGTTCATGAGGAAGAGGTTCTTTCCTTCTATATGAACTTGTTCCTTGAATTTGAGTTTTCCTTTCCATTCATTATGATGTTAACTATAGCAATTTATTGAGAGCTCTAACTCTTGTGTATAGTTATTTTTTCCATGTATCGGTAAATTCTCATTTGAGAGATTGTGTATAGAAATTTGCTATTTCTTATTCTTCCCATTACCAAATTACTTGATAGGGACAATTGATGAGGCTGCAGGAGACCTGGCAAATGAAAAAAAAAAGGAGAAGAGAAGACGGAAAAGAAACATTTCTGCATATTTCTGTAAACTGATTACATTTATGTCCCTTTTCTGGAGTAGTTGGAGCACTTGTAGGCAGTTTGAAATTGTTAATTTTATCAGAACCTTTCTTTAAGCTTTTTGAATCTGTTTTCCAACCCTTAATAAGAGATGTACCTGCCATAACGTTTAAACTCGTAATCGGATTGGGGATCACCCCAATCTGATACCGAGTTGGATCGCCAATCCAAGCATGGCCTAATTTTTATTTATTTATTCATAAAATTTTGAGGGGTATCGGACGATCCATATTGGATTGTCCGATCTGACTTGTCCGAAACCGAGTCAGAGAACTTTTTCAATTTTCGGGATCGGCTTGGGATCGTGACTCGTCCCGAGTTTTATCGGCCGATCCGACTCAGGATTGGCCGATACTTAACACCATGGTACCTGCTGATTTGACATAAATGCTGGCATAATCATCTCGGTTGCAGGTTTTTCTCCATGCAAACCGACTGATGCTTGCCCAGTTGGTGAGGTCTGATTGTGGAAACCCGATAGACCTGTGTTCAGATCCCTTGACCAACAAAGCTAAGGTAAAAAAATAAAAATAAATAAAAGCCCATTAGCAAGCAATCTACTAGTTTCCTACCTCTCCGGATAAAAAAAAAAGGGGGTTTCTGCATCTATTTATGGCTTGTTCTTGAAATTTATGTGGCTTTGGCTTCCATTATGATATGTGAGTGGTCTATTATTAAATACCATCTTTCAAATTTGGACTTCTCGTTACCTTTTATCTAGAAGGTATTCTTCAATGCCAGGCCTCTTGTCCATGTCTCTAATTAGATAATGGACCCCCTTCTTTCTTTTTATAGTATTTATTTAGTGGGTAAGCATTGGGTTTAGCAAAACTCTTCCTAACATTATGAAAATAGAAATATTTACATCCAATCCTTGAATTATCATCCAAATAAATATTTCAGTATGGAAATTGGTGGGTTATATCAATGCATGTTCATTCCTTGTCATAAAGGTTGCATTGAAATTTTTATGTTTGTCAGTCATGTGTTTACGTTGTCAAGCAAAATTCTTTCAGTTAATTGTGGTGATAACCTATGACATAAGTAAAAAAGGGGGAAAAAAATTCAAACTGAAAGGACACACTTATCTCAGCATGACCATTGATTGGGATTCTGCCTTCAGATGCTGCAGGGGGAATTTGACCTTCTATTGTATTCTGTTGTACTTCTTTTCTTTTCCATTTATTACTATATGTAGTTGCTTTATCTTAACCTTAAGGTAAGCACATCCTTATACACCTCACTCTATTAGATTAATGAAGTATCCTTGGCTATAAAAAGAAAATTAAAAAAGAAAAATATTAACACCCATTTTAGTAGTTCTTTGTCTCTGAATTGAAGAACATTTTATTTCACTGGTCAGATCTGTTCCAGTTTGTATGTTTTCTTGGATATCCATTGCATATTTCTTCTTATTTGAGTTTCATTTTGATTCCTTTCGGTTCCATATCTACTGTTGCAGAAATGTTGTGGAACATCTTTTTCTGCTCAAAACAAAGGGGGATATATCTGATGAGGACGAAAAAGATATGCTAGACTATCTTTATACATTGCAGTATCAAATGGGTGGCATTGTTTCGATATCATTAGGTGATTATCTACCTGAAATTTCATTAAATAAGCTTCTTATCTATTAGGGAAGTTATTTATAATTCAATTATACAAAAAGTAAGCATTTTATGGTAGCAAAAATTACTTGCTTGGTCAATGACTATCCATACACTGTACTACTCAACAACAACAAGTGTTAAATCATTGGTGTCGGCGACATGGATCCTGTTTTGCCATCCCAATCAATTGAAACCGTATCTTTCAGTTAGATTATGCATTTAAATCATTTCTGACCGACTCCATTCAAGGATTTTTTTTTTGCTGTCCTGTAGCCCTTTCAAATCCTTCAACTTCTATGCTCTAACACCTCTCTAGGTATTTGTTTACATATCCCAACCATCTTAATCCACTTTCCATTATTTTATCTCCTATTGGGGCAACCCTTAGATTCCCTCGGATATGTTCACTCCTTACTTTATCTTTCCTAATCTTTCCACACATCCATTTCAACATCCTCATCTCAACCACTTTTTATTCTACTTTATTTTATCTAGTTATACTTATTCTACTTTCTTTTATTTTGTCTCCCATTGGGGCTACTCTCATGATCACTGATGTTAGCTGAACATGTGTATTTAAGAGCTTTGCATGTTATTGTTCAAGGTTATGTATTTAGATTGAGTAAAACCTTGTTACCTTCTAATGGTCTACTCATTAAGATATGCCGTCATCCTTTATTTTCTTTATTTTTCTCTCTTAGATGTCAGCTTGAACCAGTTTCTTATAAAAGAATAATTCCTTTGTTTCAAGGTTTAAAGCTCGTAAACCACTGTGATTGCTTGTTTGGCTAAGCACCAAGTCTTTGAAACTTTTCTTTTTTGGGTGTATGGGTGTGGTGTACTAAGGCTTTGATTAAGTTGCTTCACAGGGCATAATCTAGGAGTGGTTCGCCCTATACTGTTCGCATACAACACTTCCTTAAAAAAATCAAGTGGTTCCTGGGGATCTATGATACCACCTTGTTGACTATAATCTAACTAAAGTGTCGGCACACGTATTGCCTTCACGGTATGTATGGTTCAATATTGAAGTCCGATCCCTATTACGTAAACCACTAATATCAACTTACAGATTAAAATTTGGGCTTCTCCTTCAACATTGTCCGATTTAATGGATTCTAAGATTGCTTCAGAGTCAGCCTACATGTGTATTTGTTTGCATCCTCTTGCCCATGCTCTTTTAAGGTCTTCCCTAAAAGCCGAAATCTCGGCTCTTGTGTTTGTTGCTGTCCCAATGCTTCCTGCAAAGCCAGCTGTCTATCTTCCATCTTTGTCTCTAATGATGCATCCCATGCTCGCTTCCCCTTGATTTTCTTTAGCTCCGCCATCCATATAGCTTGTACAGTTGTACAGCCTGGTGGGATCTTCTCCATCGATCCATCTCTACGCCCTGTATACATTAAAGGAAGTAGCCACAGTATTTTGGTAACAATCTTTTACTTCTGCAGTAATGTATCAATTTGCACACAGATACTTTTCTTTTTATGTTTAAAATTTTCATTCCTATCCAACCAAATTAACCAAACTGCAAAAGTAAACACAATATTCCATGGTATATTTAGTATTTGGTGGACGTCTCCCTTTCTACAAGTGTCCAAGTCTTGGACACTCGGCATTTGAGGTTGTTGCACTTTTTGTGCACCAAAATAGTCATTTACTCCATGTGGTCCTACATAGATGCCTTGTTAAATCTTGTAGGGCGTATCTCTGATCAGAATGCTGAAGGGTATACTCATGTGGTCTACACGCGTTTCCAAAGAAAGGAAGATCTTGCAAAGTTCTATGAAAACCCTTTCTACCTGGGAGTTCTGAAGGACCATGTCATGCCTTACTGCCACGTATGCCCTGGCATGTAAACACCAACACTCAATTTTTTTTTAAACCTTTTATTTTATTTCTGTTTTCAGTTGATGTACCTTAGAATTATTATTTTATTCATTTGCAAGTTATTGCACTTATACTGGTGCATATTCACAGGGGTTGATTTCTGTAGATTACAAGTCTGAAGTAGAAGATGACATTTTATCCATATTTCGAAAAGGGGAGGTAGGACAATAACATATTTTATTAACCTGCATAGTTTCCATGAGATTAAGGTTAGAAATTTGCTTCTGTAATAATATGTATTGATCTAGGTTTTATTGCTTTCTAATAAAATTTCTTGAATAAGTCTAACTATGGTGCCTATGGGCACCAACACTAGATCAACTATCCGAAAGAAAAATGTAAAGGAAAATAAGAATAATTATATTGAATAAAGCAAGTTTATGTGATCAGTAGTGTGCCTACCTCACAGAGGAGGCAAGAACAATTCAACTATCTCTGAGAATTAGGATGGCAGAGTATTGTCTTTCTCACCTCTCTCAGAGCCCAGGAACTGAATTTCTGACCACCAATCATAATGCGCCCAAAGACCGTTTAACCCAATACAAAAGAATAAATACCGATATGGCGATGCCCTCATGAAGCTGGGGAAAAGCATACAGTACAGAACTGGTTAGCAGTTACCTGTTTTAGTAAGCTCTTCAAATGCAAGAGGTAGATGCATTTTTTTTTTTGATGATATGGAACCCCCGACCCCACTCAGCGGGGACAGGGTAAACCCCGGATACATGACCCCACCCACAAGGACCATATATCAGGTAAGCCTGGAGTCTAGAACCTGAGACCTCCAGTTCCTGAGCTGGAGAGCCTGCCAGTTGAGCTAACCCGTATGGGGTAGATGCATTTTTATTAAGCTCATTACTGTAAATGAAACGATTGATGCAATATCCTTAATTTATGAATTTTGTCTTTGACTTTTTTAGCCAACTCTTAGTCAATCATATTCTCGGTTCTTCATTTCATTTTCATTTCCATTTCCGTTTGTTGCAGCATGGTTCTTATGTGCTGTGATTATGTGTTGCTTATGATTTCTTAAAACAAAATTTCCAGGAGTTTAACTATGGTGTAGAGTTTGTGCTACTTATTTCGGTGGTTGAGAGTGCACTTGGTGGACCTGCAGAAGATGCACTGGCTTCTTTAGCAAATATGACACGGGAATTTCCATCCTTAATTGTACAATCAACTCAAGGTGTGTTTGAAATAAGAAGCATCATTTGTAACCATATTGGGACATTCTAATCATTGGTTCTCTTGTTGTCTAGTGATTCTCTTGAAGCATGGTTGCTAGTTAATAACCAAACTTGAGCTGTAACTATTAAGATATAAATATTATCCGTTACTCTTGAGAATAACACCACACAATCGCACATATGATAGAGTAGTTGTATCCATGCCGTGTTTGTATTTAATTTTTCTTTTGTATTCCATTTTCAGGATTGAATTTCAATATCAGCAGTAAAGAATACACACATGGTGTAGTTGCGCGGTTCCGATCACGTGAGCTCTCTTTCATGGCCATAAATATCTGCTTATTCAGCATCTGTCTTTGTTGGTGTCTGATTTTGTTTCATTCATGCAGTTGAGGCCTTCGAGATATTCGTGGGTTGCTCAGAGTACAAAGATGTAAGGAATTTGATCCCTTAAACAACCATAACTTTGGTATTTAAAAGATTTTTTTTTTTCAGAAATTATTATTGATCATTCTAGGCCCAAAACAGAGAACCGTAGTAGCTGGATGAACGCTCTTGCATTCCTTTAATTGTAGGTCCACATGTGCATTACACTTGCACATGGTGAAGAACTATTGATCAGAAACAGGGTTTCTTTAAAATGGCCTTTAGACAGCAAAAAGGTGTCAAAATGTTCTAATTATTTTAGATATGAGGTTTTTTTTTTTTTAAAAAAAAAATTTGGGTGACATGGAACTCCCGACCCCACTTAGTGGGTAAACCCTGGATATATAACCCCATCCACAAGAATCATATTTCAGGTAGGCCAGGGAATCCCCATTTGGGACTCTCAACCAATGTAGCCTTATAATCTCAATGTTTTTACTATTATTTGATTTTTATATAGAGATTAAATCATTACTAATTGAATCATTTTTGAACTTGAAAATGCAGTTGTGGAGTTCCAAATTCCAGCCAATCATCCAAAAATCAGTTGCTCTTCACTTTTCTGTTGATCCCGTGGGCACTGAGATTATGTAGCAAGGAACCATTGCTCCTAAGGTTTGTTTCATTACTCCTTTTCGCTACAAATATATAAGGAAAGAGCATATTCATTTTTATTCTTGCATTGAATGCTCTCAGGTGGATAAAGACATTCTTGCTCTACGATTTGCAGCGTTTCAGAGGCCGAAAATGCATAGAACTGCATTAAGAGTATTGGCTGGCTAACCTATCAAACGGTTTCTCAGCTTCATTTCTTTCAATGCATTTACTCTTTGTTTATGTGACTTCCTTACAAGGTAAGTATGTATATATGTATATTTGTCTTGTTTTATGTAAGAGAAAATGAGAATTATGTACATGAAAGTTTTATGTCAATATCTGCACTTAATGTGTTTCGGTGCGTCGATAAACATTTTCTTTAGGATGGAAGGATGAGTGCTGCTTTACTTTTCTGTACTGAATGCATTAGGGGTGTAATTTGGTTGGTTTGGTTTGGGTTAGTAGTCAAACCAAAACCAAACCGAAATATAGTGAACTAAACCAAAAACCGAACCGAAATAAAACCGAAGTATAAAACCGAAAACCGAACCGAACTATAGTGACCAAAACCAAAAACTAAACCAAACCGAAATAGATTTGTTTATTGGTTCGGTTTGATAAAATTAATGCTATTTTATGTACTAAATACATGCATACACATAACACACACACACACATACATATATAGATATATGTATATGGAAGCTCCCTCTGCACTTTTCCACTGTTTGACAGTTCAGATTAAGGGTTTTTTATGCAGTCTATTTAAGCTTTGTAACAAATTATGTCTTCATTTCATTCATGCCACACTTGTATCAAACCATGCCAATTTGTTTTCTCTTCATATAATACAATTTTTTTTTTCTCCAAATTGCATCAGATGGAGACAAGCACAGATTTAAATATGTAACTGAGCTTCTGTTTGTATTATTTTTTTAAACTTCACAACAGCCACCACACAAGCTCCTGTAATATAATAATCTGACACAATAGACATCTCAATGTAGAAACAAACCCAATTTCCTATTTCTTGTTGTTTTGAGATTTGACTTTGCAAATCACTTGCCTTATTTCTGATTATATTTCTTTTAAGTCGGTGCCTTGAACCAAATTTTATTTATTATCTGATCCTCCTTCAACTCATCTGCTTGGCTTGAAACTCCTTTTTTCTCCAGGTTCTGACTTTTTCATCTTCTAAGCTCGTTGTAGCATATGATTGTTTTAAAAAATATTTATAATCCAGATGGGTATATTATATTGTACACATATCTCCAACTACAGGTTTCCCCGGTCGCTCGCCGGAGAAAGAAAGAAAAAACACCGGTGAAATTATGTAGTGAAACTTTCTTGAATTCCTGCATGTTTTCATGCTTAATGTACAAAATTTCATTATTCAATTAAGTATAACAAGTACAATCTCTTCATAGGAATAACTACAAATGCTCACATTCTCTTTCAACTGTATTACTATACATCACTTATGGAAAAACTGTATAACAAAGTTTTACACTATGAGCTACAAAAACCTGTTTGTCTGCCTTATTATAGCTGAAAACAGATTGGATTTGTGAAAAAGATTTATCAGTTGTGAAGCGGGTTCGGTCCCCGGGAGTGACTCGATCGGAATTCCCGTAGATTGGGTCGATGTTGTTGTCGTTGCTGGGTTTTTACAAGAAGCTGCAAAAACCTGTTTGTCTGCCTTAGAGTTGAAAACAGATTGGATTTGTGAAAAAGATTTGTCAGTTGTGAAGCGGGTTCGGTCCCCCGGGGGTGACTCGCTTGGAATTCCCGTAGATTGGGTCGACTTCGTCGTCGTTGCTGGGTCTTGTAGATGGAGGTGTTGCAGAGATATGCCATGAAAACCCAGAAGGAAACTTGGTTTTCAATCTTTGTTCTGTTTCTTCACTGATAATTCTATGGATGTAGCGGCAGCTTGAAAGCTGACTAACACTAAGTATGAGCAGGAAGATCAGAAAAGGGAGAAGAGAATTTTGAGTTTTCATGATTTAAATGATGAAGAAGAGCAGAAAAGGAGAGAGAGAAAGAGAGAGATGAAGCAGAGGAAGCAGGTTAAATTGAGTTGATGAGAAATCCAAGGCAGGTAGGAAGTCTATTAATATAGGATCAGGTACCTTGTGGTGAGGAAGATAGAGCCAAAACTTGCAATTAATTATGCCAAAATGACCAAACTACCCCTTTTAATCCTCATGAATTTGTAAATTGCCACTTTCTATTAATGCCATTATTTACCATAAATGCCCTCAAAACAGATGTGGACCAGTTGGGAAATTCAGGAAAATGATACTGGTATGAATGATCTGACGGTAGGCCATCTCTATACCAGCATGAAAGGTGACCGATCGAATGATTGAAACTGTATGGTTTACTCTGATGATCTTTCTTTTCTAATCAAACGGTTAAGATTGTCCAACTAGTATGAAAGTCTAATTGATCTAATGCATTATAAAAAATGGGAGAAAAAAAATCTTTGATCTGTGCTTCTTGATCCTTTGACTTGTTGCTATGTATTTTTTGTTGTTTCGGTATTATATAAAGGTTTAAGGGCTAATTTGGTCATTTTGAACTGGTGAAAGGTTGAACTGAATAAACTGTTTTCTGAAGGCTTTCGTGATGGATTGTGAGCGTTGACTCTAATCCGATTGGATCCTTGCGCATTTGGGTTGCATTAGTTTTACGTGTCAAAATTGTTGGTATAGACTTTGCGGTAGATTCATGGACACGTGTATGTCAATTCTCATGCCAAGTGGCTCACAGGGCTCTTTATTTCAAAAACTTGCCTATCTAAAGCTTCTCACTTGCAACCAAACTATTTGTAAAGCCATGGACGAAATTGACGAAGTCAATAGATCAGACGGTTAATATCATCCCATCCGGTCTCTCTGATCACCACTTCCAAGCAATTGCGCGCCATCTCCATTATTAAGTCTTTCAATTTAGGTTTATATCCTATCCAATCAACAAAGGAACTATTCCACATTCTTATAATAGGCCATAGCTTTGAAATCATAAGATGTCTTAATCATTTTATATTTTGAATTTTTGGTCGATCGTGGCTTGTAGCTCCATCTCATCATGATACAACTTAGCTGTGGGTCCCAATCGTTGCGCACTGAGCCTGGCTGAACCAGGCTTGTCCTGATATTGGATTAGATAAGACCTAAATAACTAAATATATAAGATAATATAGGATAAATTACGTATTCGTTTTCCAAGTACCATTTTTCTTTGTATAAAACTTGAGAAAAACATTACCAAATTGATGTAATGATAGCTAACGCACATGTATTGTGACACTTATTGTCGAAGTGACTAACCTACGGTACACAAATGGGCTGGACCACGTGTGCCGGCTGGCTGGCACGATTTGGATCGTGCCCGGGCTCAACCTAGCCTGACACGATTTGGGTCGTGTCCAAAGATAGGCCTTATAGTGTCATGCTGAACCTGGACAAGACACGGCACAGCACAGCCCGGCCATTAATGATTTTGGTCAGAATCTAAGCAAAAAAGCACGGGTTCGGCACGATAATAATCGTGCTAGTGCCCCAAGCACTGTGCTTGAGGGCACCCTAATACAGAGAATTCCCTGTCAAATGGACAGTCTGAATTGGCCAAATCATTCTACCAATTTGTAAAAAAAAAGATGTTAAATCAAATTCGGATCCAACCCAAATCCAATTTATGGCTTACAAACCTGAACCATTGGGATATGTCCGTGGGATACCATTTAATCTGCTCCATTGCCATTCCAAGCAATTTAGCACATAGAGTGGAGTCCTTAATCTTTCTAACATCCAATCCAACCCATAAGCTTAAGGTTTGCTTGCTTCACTGACGGCGCTTCTGCCTCAAAGCATTTCTGCAGTCCATTTGTTAGTCATCTGGATTAGCCACCTTTACAGTTTGAGGCTGATCAAACTGTCCATTTGATAAAAGACGGCGATGAATCGACAAATCTAACCGTTCCATTGTCAATCAATCTTCAAAGAATTGCTCTTCTAGTCCAATCCAGTTCACCAAATACTCTCACCTAGTCATCCAATTCACCAAATACACTCCCCTGATTAAGAGTAGAGGTTCCACCTAATAAACTCAGTTGGTTCAACACAACCAACCCTTTTTAAAGTCACATAAATGGTTTTCTGTCCTTTTCAAAAGCAGCCAAGTTGGTAATGTGGGGAGATCATAGGCATAAGATTCTTTAAGAAATTGAAGAAGAATCATATATAATATTTAACTCAAACAAGTAAAAAATAAAAGTTCACATTTACAAAGATTAGACTCCTACCAAAAAAAAAAAAAATACAAAGATCAGACCACCAATAAACTCACAAACAGATTTTTATTCAATCTAATTTGAAGATAATTCCCTAATAGAGAAAACAACAGTATGGGTGATTCAAGTGAAACAAGATAATGCAGCAGAACAATATATATATATATATATATATATATTAAATAAGGTAATGCATCAGAAGTAAACACCATACACACAAGACAAAGACAAACAGGCATTAACAAGGAGCCATTACGTAATGTAAAAAATCAATCACAACATAGGGGTCACAGTATTCTTTCTCACAGTTGGAAAGAATACAATAAGGATATGTCTCAAATAATGTTTTGTGGCTCATTACCACCAGCAATTTATCTGCATTTATACCTTGATCTGAAAGCAAAACAATGCCAGATAATGAGTATTGCAATAACTATTTGGTTGCAGCTCTGAAGCACCAAGTTTATCAGGCTCCTCTATGCATTATTCAACATTCGAAAGATACAAAGTTTCGTCTATACCCCAAGTATACTAAAGTATTAAGAAAACTCCAGGGATAATAGAACTCAAGAGATATAGCACCAAGTTTATCATGCTCCTCTATGCATTATTCAACAAGTTTATCATGCTCCTCTATGCATTATTCAACATTCGAACGATAGAAAGTCTCGTCTATACCAGAAGTATACTAAAGTATTAAGAAAACTCCAGGGATAATAGAATTCAAGAGATACAAATACCAGGATGCTATATTTGCTCTTTGGCAAAGAGATATGAACTACTCTCTCAGCTCCTTTGTGTGTGGCTTCCTAGAGACCACCATCTGCAGGTTTAGAATTATCATCGGCAGTAGCCTTGGTTTCTGATGGCTCATTGTTTGTAGGTTTGGAATCATCATGTGTAATAGCCGTGGTCACTGATGGCTCATTGTTTGTAGGTTTGGAATCATCATGTGTAGTAGCCGTGGTCACTGATGGCTCATTGTTTGTAGGTTTGGAATCGTCATGTGCAGTAGTGGGCTCGGACGAATCGGTATTGGATGCCCCATTGGTGACTGGCACGGTTTTCTTGATTGTTCCAACCTTGACATACTTACTCATAAATTTGTATTCCCAATCTTGAAGTGCTTCTACTTCGAAAGGACCAAGACCTGAGATATCCCCTGTTAGATCCTCGTCTTCAAAGGACATCTTTGCGAGAGCTCTGCTAGCATCTTTCCCAGTGAACAAAGCATATGGACTACCGGGTCCATAAAACATCCTACCAGAAAGTATGCCATAAGAAGAAGCTAATCAATTAATTTAAGGATGAATTAATATCAACTAAAAGGACTATTGTAATGGGAAAAGACATCTCGTTGATAATAGGAAAAAATAAATTAAAATTTTAAAGGGCATTCTCTTAATTTTTATACTATTTAATTCTGATTTTCTGTTTCATTTACTAATAACATAACTAACTTTCGGCAGACTGCCCTTCAACTGATTAGGCAAGTAAATTACCCAATTAAACACAAACTCATGCAAAGAGTGAATCTGGAATAGAATCAAGGTTTTAAATTTCGATATCGCCAGATATTTCGCCAGATTTTCTGGCAATATTTTGCCGAACAGGCAGAATATTTCCTCAGATTGGAGAAATATTGGGGAAATATTTCGCTATATTTCGCCAAAATTTTGACAAAATAGGGGGAAAGGGGGAATTCGCTGAATTCCCCCTAGATATCGTCTCGCTGGGGGCCATTTTGGTGAAATTTAAAACCTTGGATCAACATTCAATAACTACAAAGTGATACTATGAATACCAATATAACCCATGCCTACAACACAGAAGCAAATGGGTATACCTCAAAGAGCTTTGGGAGAATGATTCCTTAACTGATAGGCATTAAGCAACTACCAAATTAAGCAGAACCAGATACACGGAGTGAATCTGGGATAGAATCAGCATTCAGCAACCATACACAAAATTACGAAATACCAATAACCCGCGCCCAGAATGCAGGAACAAGTAATTAAGCCACAATGAGGTTTGGGTGACTGATCTTCAACTAAATAGGCAAGTATATGGCCCAAATTAAGAAGCACGCGATACAAGGGATAAATATAAGATGGAATTAGCATTCAGCAACCACAACACAAAATTAGCGACACACAAATAACAGAACATGGGAACAAAAGTAATACCAGAGTCAGAATACTAAAGAAAACCATGGAAACAAAATTTTGACTCATTGCTTGTTCGGGGAAGTAAAGATAACCTTACAAAGCAAAGCAATTGAGCTGCAAGTTCCATCCACCACTACAAAACAATCTTGTATATTTTAGTTGCTCAGATCAAGCACAAAGAACTTCCTGGTGCGTTAAGGCAGATTAAAGCTGAAGCATAAGAGCCAAGAACACATGAACACCGTAGATCATGTAACTATATTATATCAATCCGTTTAGAATAGTGCAACCATAATTGGGCAGTGCAAACAATATCAACAGTCAGCTTCATATCATAATCTAATTATCAGTTGCAGCTCTTAAAAGAATCCGATAATAACCCAAATAAAAAGACAAATAAGGGCAGATTGCAAATTTCAAAACCAGATTCTAATTCCAAGCTATAATTTTTAGAGATTAGCATGAACTATCTAAATATGAAAGTATGGTTCAAGCAAAAACCATAAAAACAAAAATGGCGATACATAAAATCCAACGTCTAAGACAGCCCCTGCAAACATAATCTGCTAACTAGAAAAGAAAGACAAATCTAAGAATCATCAAACCCTAAATCACAAAGCTAGTTACTCAAACAATCTGAGAAACATATTAACAAGAAAGAATCACCCCAAACCCCTATGAAATCAATAGAAACTTGATGAATCAGAAGCAAATAACCAAAATTTAGAGAGGAGGCAAAATAAAAAATCAGAGGAGATATATATATATATATATATTTAGGGCCAGGAAAATCAGGAACAAACGAAACACAAACCCATTAATTTAGATTATATAAACCCAGGAAAAAAACTCTTACCCAGAAGTCAAAACCTCAATCCACACAGAAAATTTTAGGAACTATTAAAAAAAAAAAAAACTGGAATCTTCCAAAAGCAAAACTCATGAAAAGTCAGTAAAATAAAATAATAACAACAAGAAATTGAAATTAATACCTGAAACGAAACACAAACCCATTAATTTAGATTATATAAAAACCGGGAAAAAAAAATTTACCCATGAATCAAAAGTTCAATCCACACAAAATTTTAAGAACTACTAAAAAAAAAACCTAGAATCTTCCAAAAGCGAAACATGAGTCAGTAAACTAAAACAATAGCCTAGCAAAAAATTGAAAATTAATACCTGCTCTGCGAAACATCATAGATCTGTCCCTTGATGGCCATCAAAAGAGGCTTTTTAGGATCGGATCCATCATAAGCCTTCAAGTCATCTTCAGTGATCTCTCCGAGTTGAACAGGAGGCAGCGACTCCATGTGTACTTCTTCGAAAGATCTCGATCTTGCAGGCTCAGAAGACCCAAAGAGCCCAGAAACAACATAGTAGAAGGCCAAGGCCAAAGCCAAAACTGTGAAGAAGGTCGCTGGAGACAATCCAGTATACGCTGTAATCGCCTCTTTCAACGTCTCCCAAAGCTGCAAAGCCATGCTTTTTCAGTGATTGATGATAAAGAAAATAAAAAGAAAACCAAAGCCAAAATGAATCTCTTTCTCTGTCTCTCTCTCTCTTCCCTTCCTATACTATCTCTTCGATCGCCTCGCTTCCCTTTTCTGTACTGCCCACCAATATTTCGGGACAATTTCTTTCTTTCTTTTTTTTTTTTTTCAAGGTCTTTTGCACTACAAATGGTTAATTTACGTAAATGTCCTTTATATTTGGTTAATTCTTTCTTAACAGTAACTGGTTCATTGAACTCATCTTAACATCTTCTCTCTCTGTTTTTTAGAGTTATACAGCATAATGACCACAAGTATCCCTCAAACATTGGCGATTATAATTATTATAACTAATACAATTGTGGCTCTAAAAGCTCAAGCTGTTAGAGAAAGGCACAACAATGATTTGAAGGATCGGATCAGATCGGCCGATCCGAATCGAGATCGGTCAGGATCGGTCCGATCCTAAGCCACGATACAAACTATTGTATCAAGTAGCTTTGGATCGGACCAATCCAACCGATATCGATAAGGATCGGCGGACCCAGTCTGATTTAATTTTTTTTTTCAATTGGCATTAGATTGGATCGATCTGAGCAATACCGATACGGATCGGCAGAGCCGGACTGATCCAATTTTTTTTTTCTTCTTTTTTTTTGAAAGATGGTCCAAAACTTGGATCGAACCAGGATCGGCCGATCCAATATCAGATCGGCGATCCGGATCAGAATCGGCCCAAACCTATCCGATCCAAGATCTAGAGAATAAAAACCTTGATGTATATATCAATTGGTTCAATATTCTCTTGCACGTTTGGGTTCTGCACAGGAACAACACATCCCTGGGAGAATTCTGCACAGGAACAACACATCCCTGGGAGAACTGGGTTCTGCACAAGAACAACACATCCCTAGGAGAACACGGGATATTGAAACAAACACACAAACATATATTCTTGGGATTTGATCACTTGACCTCTCGCTCGCTCTGATACAATGTTAACCATCAGATACTCTAAAAGCTCAAGCAATAAAGTTAGAAGGACTAACGATTTGTAACGGAAATGGATTGAGTTTGACTATAATACCCCCTCATCAATAAGATAGAAAATCAAATAACTAATTTATCTCATAAACAGGTTTTTACCATTTTGTTACAAAGCTGCTTCTTTTTTCATAGAAGCACCGAGTATCTTTAACACTTTGTTGTAAACGTCCAAAAATTGTTATTTTTTTTAACAATTTCGGAATAAATCATATTACATTTTGTTAAAAAATATACCAAGTTGTTATAATATAAACCAAGTTATTATTGTTTTTAGCAATTTCTGAAGAAATCATATTTTAGAAGAAGACGGGTAATCTTTCTAGGATTCATCCTGATTTAAGATTCATGATTTTAAGGCATATTCTGATTTTATATTTCTTCACTCATTAGATCAAAGCTTCAGATTCTAACAAACAGTTATCATTGGCAGCCTCATTGAGAGATAACCTTCAAATGTGCAACACCCTTCATGGGGAATCTTCTTTTAATGCAACCATTATTAGAAAGCATCCTTCAGCATTTGCTCAATTACAACAGGAGAAGAGAAGTGAGGTTAGATTGTGGTGTTTTCTAGGTTTGGGTGGTTCGAATGGAAGAGAAAGAGTAGGATTGATGGAGTTGAAGGTGGAGTTGCAGGTTTTCTGAGAGAGAGAAGTGGAGAGGGGTGAAAGCAAATGTAATAACCTAAACCAATTAAGACGTATTTAATTATATTTAAAACCTTAATATAAGCTTATTTATCCATTTGATTTATAATCGGAGTTAATCCAACCATGAGATTACTATGATGTGATTTGCTAGAATTGTATGCTTAGTACTATAGTTAAACCCTTGTATGAATAAAATTTATTTTTGTATTAGTGTAAAGTGAGTGAGGAGGTGTATGGTTGGGATGGAAGTGGTTAGTTATAGATGGTGTAGATTGAGTAGTGTAAAGGAAGGGTTAGGATTGAAGTAGTTAGAAATAGAGTAAGGGGATGGTGACATGTGGCATGGGGTGGATTGAAGGAGAGAGGAAAGAGAGGAAAGGGCATTTGTGTCTTGAGAAGAAAAGAATAGAGAGAGAGAGAGAGAGAGAGAGAGAGAGAGAGGTTGGAGAGCAAAAGGGTGAAGAAGGGAAGATTCAAAGGGGAAAAACGTGGATTTTGCTTGAAGAAAAG
>JAUPMG010074718.1:0-13043 GCA_031762675.1 Pachysandra terminalis
TGTTTCATTAAAATAAATTCCTCTCTCGGTACGTGTAGATTATCAATGTCTTTGGGACGAAGCTTGTACTGGATCAATTGTCGAAGGAAGGGATTGTCAAAAGGCATTACTTCTCCTCCTCACTAACGGTGAATGGCAGTTCTTACTAAAATTTCATAAATTCAACAATTAACATTATCATGCCTAATTTTGACCCCTCTCAACAGAATATGATTGATATTGGTTCATTCGAAGGGTTGTATTCACATAAGCGCATTTGGAAGGCGAAGCACGTGAGATATAATATTGCAAAATGCAATTTGGTATGATATTACTTCCACGCTGATCAATTCCAGTTGTTTTAGAGGTGCATATGTATGATACTTTATTGGTTATGCAGATATTCTTTCCAACATATCAAGTCCAACACTGATATGTTATCATATTGAACATGGATCCCGATAGAGTTCAAATATTGGACCCTACGGTCTCAGCGCATGCAAAAGAAGCGAAGGAAGTGAAGTACGAGGATTCAAGTGCCCAGAGAATTCTTGTCGATAAATTGGTTGTTATCACTTGCTCAATTAAGTTGATGATATAGTTGTTATATTATGGTGTTGTAGAAAAAGGAGTGTAATTATACGTTTCAAGAACTGGAGCATCCTTGTGATGTAATTGATTGGAAAGTTGTTTGCTGCAACGTTCCACAACAAAAGAATGGGTAATTAGAGTTGAAAGCCCAACTTTGAACTCTTTCTAATACATTATTTTGTAATTTAATGTTTTGTAATAAGAGGAGTGACAGATTTATTATTTTCACCTATTATAGACATGATTCTAGCGCCTATACGTACCTGTTTATGCAATCATAGAATGGTGTCTTGAATCTCATCCAGATCGAAGACGTAAGGAATATGCGTTCTCATTTTTTGCTATATGCTTGCCATGATATGTAACTTTAAGATGCTACGCAACTACCCTAACTTGTGTTTTGCATTTGCAGCATTGTATCAGTAATCTACGAAGAACTATTGCAAAGGAGTAGCTGCTCAGTGAGCATAACTGTATCGAGTACTCCGTAGGAGAATAAGGAGTGATGGAGCATGATACCATAAAAGAATATGCCAAGACAACTTGAGGAGGTTTGGTAATTTGTTTACAGTGTGAAGACATGATTTATTTTTTTCAAAAGAAAAAAAAAAACCTATATGGTGTTAGTCATTAACAATAATTGCCCATAATGGTGAAATTAAGAGCATTTCATTGATTCAGGTATAGAAAGAGGGTGTAAAAAAAATTATGCATCTCCTAAAGAATCATGACTATTGAATGTCTAGAGTAGTTTGACAGATTTTAACTTCCCTAAATTAATATTCCAATAAATTTTTATCTATATATAGGACATCAATGCCAAATCTAATAGAAAACTCCATCTCACTGATCCTAACTCATAAAAGTTGTGTTCTATCAGCAAAGAATAACTAAACTCAATTTTCCAGAACAATAAGGTGTAGAACAGTTCTTTTATCCAAGATATGAAAATGAGGGAAAGTTCTAGCTATGGAGAACATGATAAACTGATTCCCATCTGACATTATCATAAGCCTTCATGAGATCAATCTTGAAGGAACATTTTGGATGCAATCCGAAATGGATCTGCCAAGAAAAAGGCCTGAAATCAAAAACAGTATAGGGGTATAATATGCACAACTGAAAACAGACCTGTATTTTCATATCTTCCATTTTTGCATGTATTATCACATCAAGTTAAACGGTTACAACTCACATGTAACAGCTCATGTTACAAGTCTTTCAGAACTTGTAACTTTTACAACCTTCCTAAAGGCTATAAAAGCTAAAAAGTTACAAGCCTTTGAAGACTTGTAGCAATTCACATGATCCTAGTGACTGTATCTATGTTCCATTTCTAGCTGACTCTAACTATGTTCTTAGTCATCTGATATTATCATAAACCTTCATGAGATCAATCTTGAAGCCACATTTTGGATGGAATCCGAAATGGATCTGCCAGGAAATAGGCTTAAAATCAGAAAACTTATAGAGGTATAATATGCATAACTGAAAACAAAATCATGACTTTTGAATATCTTGAGTAGTTTGACAGATTTGAACTTTCCCAAAATAATATTACAATAAATTTTTATCTATATAGAGGACATCAATGCCAAAACTAAAAGAAAACTCCATCTCACTGATCCTAACTCAAAAAAGTTGTGTTCTACAGTTCAACAAAGAATAACTAAACTCAATTTTCCTGAACAGTAGGGTGTAGAACAGTTCTTTTATCCAAGATATGAAAAGGGGGAAAGTTCCAGCTATGGAGAACATGATAAACTGATCCCCATCTGACATTATCATAAGCCTTCATGAGATCAATTTTGAAGGCACATTTTGAATGCAATCTGAAATGGATCTGCCAGGAAATAGGCCTGAAATCAGAAATAGTATAGGGGTATAATATGCACAACTGAAAACAGACCTATATTATCATATCTTCCATTTTTGCATGTATTATCACATCAAGTTGAAAGGTTACAACTCACATGTGAGTTTAAAGGTTACGAGTCTTTCAAGACTTGTAAGTTTTACAGCTTTACAAAATGCTGTAAAAGCTGAAAAGTTATAAGTCTTTGAAGACTTGTAACAGTTCACATGATCCTAGTGACTGTATCTATGTTCCATTTCTAGCTGACTCTAACTATGTTCCTAGTCATCTGATATTATCATAAGCCTCCATGAAATCAATCTTGAAGGCACATTTGGGATGCAATCCGAAATGGATCTGCCAGGAAATAGGCCTGAAATAAGAGACATTATAGGGGTATAATATGCACAACTGAAAACAGAATCATGACTATTGAATATCTTGAGTAGTTTGATAGATTTTAACTTTCCAAAAATAATATTCCAATAAATGTTTATCTATATATAGGACATCAATGCCAAAACTAATAGAAAACTCCATCTCACTAATCCTAACTCATAAAAGTTGTGTTTTACTGTTCAGCAAAGAATAACTAAACTCAATTTTCCATAACAGTAGGGTGTAAAGCAGTTCTTTTTTCCAGGATATGAAAAGAGGAGCAAAGTTCCAGCTATGGACAACATGATAAACTAATTCTCATCTGACATTATAATAACTCTTCATGAGAACAGTCTTGAAAACACATTTTTGATGCAATCCGAAATGGATCTGCCAAGAAATAGGCCTGAAATTAGAAACAATATAGGGGTATAATATTCACAACTGAAAACAGACCAATATTAGCATATCTTCCATTTTTGCATGTAGTATCACATCAAGTTGAAAGGTTACAACTCACATGTAACAGCTCACATATGAGTTGAAAGGTTACAAGTCTTTTAAGACTTGTAACTTTTACAGCTTTCCTAAAAGATATAAAAGCTGAAAATTTGCAAGTCTTTGAAGACTTGTAACAGTTCATATGATCCTAGTGACTGTATCTATGTTCCATTTCTAGCTGACTCTAACAATGTTCCTAGTCAACTGATATTATCAAAAGCCTTCATGAGATCAATCTTGAAGGCACACTTTGGATGCAATCCAAAACGGATCTGCTAGGAAATAGGCCTGAAATCATAAACAATATGGGAGTATAATATGCATAACTGAAAACAAACATGTATTGTCATATCTTCCATTTTTGCATGTATTATCACATCAAGTTGAAAGGAGACAACTCACATGTAACAACTCACTTATGACTTGAAAGGTTACAAGTATTTCAAGACTTGTAACTTTTACAGCTTTCCTAAAGGTTGTAAAGGTTGAAAAGTTACAAGTCTTTTAATAGTTGTAACAATTCCAATGATCATAGTGACTGTATCTATGTTCCATTTCTAGCTGACTCTAACTCTGTTCCTAGTCATCTGATATTATCATAAGCCTTCATAAGATCAATCTTAAAGGCGCATTTTGGATGCAATCCGAAATGGATATGGCAGGAAATAGGCCTAAAATCAGAAACATTATAGAGGTATTATATGCACAACTGAAAATAGAATCATGACTATTGAATATCTTGAGTAGTTTGAAAGATTTTAACTTTCCCAAAATAATATTCCAATAAAGTTTTATCTATATATAGGACATCAATGCCAAAACTAATAGAAAACTCCATCTCACTGATCCTAACTCATAAAAGTTATGTTCTACTCTTTAGCAAAGAATAACTAAACTCAATTTTTGAGAACGGTAGGGTGTAGAACAGTTCTTTTATCTCGGATATGAAAAGGCGGGGGAGAGTTCTAGCTATTGAGAACATGTTAAACTAATTCCCATCTGACATTATCATAAGCCTTCATGAGATCAATCTTGAAGTCACATTTTGGATGCAATCCAAAAGGGATCTTCTAGGAAATAGGCCTGAAATCAGAAACAATATAGGGGTATAATATGCACAACTGAAAACAGACTTGTATGGCCATATCTTCTATTTTTGCCTGTATTATCACATCAAGTTGAAAGGTTACAACTCACATACGATTCTAATGACTCCGATTTTCAATCTCCTCCACCAAGGCGCTGAATCCGATTAAATTCCTGTTTACGCATCGTGTCTGCTGATTATGCATAATTTGTATGAGTTAAATTGTTGGATTAGCTAAATGATCAATTTCATGTTTTGACAGATGCATCTTATAAATTAAACACCGGTCTTTTAGGTATGAAACCTTCAAATTTCACTACAAAGCTTATTACAAATACATTACAAAAAATGAATTAAAAATCGATTTATCAACCGAATCATTCCGACTGTTGTGATAATTGAATTAGTCAAATAACCAAAAATATATAGATATCTTAAAACACGTCCACAAGTACCATAACTAATAAATGTTATCATCCATTATACTTCGTCATCTTCCTCTGCGGCGAAGTTGTTCTCAAGGTCAAAGGATGTGGCATCTTCTCTTGACCCTTCCCCTTCATCATGTCAGCAGCCATCAGCATATCAGATCCACTAGTCGCTTTAACTTCACGAATTTTAGAACTGTAAAAATAACATCAAGGTAGTCATGCAATGGACATGGACATGTTATATGAACATAGCTTCAGCATATATCACCATAATCACTAAAAGCTATTTTTCTATTACTTACAGGCCCGATTGGTTTGTGGAATTGAAGGTAGATTTGGGCCACCAATTCCAAATTTTCCGTTTGGGAGTGCATTGAGGAATTGGAATTGGAATTCTACATAAATTCCACATAATTCATTTGTAGGCTATTTTGAAGCTACCAAATTCACAAGGGGGAGGCTGTTAATTGCAATTCTCTACCTCGTGGATTTCAAATGGATATCGGGTCGGTCATATTTACATCTATCTTCAACACAAAAATAAAAACTTTAAAAATTAAAAATTAAAAATATTTCAAATTCCAATTATTTGTTAACATCCAATCATGAAAATCTCAATTCTACACAATTCCATATCTCAATGCATTAGAATTGAAATTAGAATTCTTGACATCAATTCCAATTCTTTGAAACAATCGGACCCACATGAATTTTGTGAAATTCATATAGAATTCGAATTATAATTCCTTAGTGCACCTCTAAACAGAAAGATTAGAATTGGTCTATTTCCAATTCCACCTTCGATTCTACGAACCAGTCGGACCGTAAAAGGAGTATACACACAGAGAGAAAAAAACAATATTGAAGAATAATGAAGGAGAGATTGATGTGCAAGACTGAGACAAATTAGGGTTTTCAAGAAGAATGATGTGAGCAAACCAAAGATACCACTGTAAATTTGTAATAGAGAGCTACTGGAAATCACGTGTGATGCAGGGTGTAAAAAATTGAACCATAATTGATCAACAACATCTCATTAATAGAACTAACAACTAGAGCTGGCAATTTCTAACCCGACCCGTCAACCATCCCAAACCCATCTGAGTTTTAGCATGTTTGAGTTAAGTTTTCAACCCACGAACCGAGTTTGGGTTGAGTGTTTTCAACCAGCAAATAAATGGGTTAGGTTTGGGTTAACTCATTTGACCCGTCAAGTTATTATACTATAGAAAAAAAATGTATTAAATTACATTATCACTGTAACTTGTAATCAGATTTATTATACAAGACACTAGATGAGAAATTTAAAAATAAATAATAAAAAGGGGAATCCATACACTGCAGTAATCCAACTAATCATCTGTCCATCACCACTTCTTAAGCTGAAAATGTTTCGCTATAAATCGTAAGCTACAGCGAGCTTGTAAGTAGAAATCTCTTGGAATCTGCAAATACTTGATCAAAAACCACATGCAATACAACACATAATAATCATATAAATACCATGTATAACAACCATTCAGAAGGCATAGTTACACAAATAGCAAGGAATAATTTAATACACATGATGATAATAAAGGATAATGATGGAAAATGGCTTAAAAAGAAGATGAGGTTGATAGAGTGGTGGTAGATTGTTTTAAGAATATCTTCTTAACCTCTAGACCACAAAACACTGAGAACTTTCTTTATGAACACATTTCTACTACAATCAGATATACACCCGAGGAGATTTGAGTGGCTGCATTTCAGGTACATCCCAATAAAGCGCTAGGTCTAGACGGTATGTCTGCATTATTCTATCAAAAGTATTGGCATATTGTTGGTTCTGATATTACAACAGCTATTCTTGCATTCCTCAATTCGAGTAATCTTCTGAAAAAAAATCAATTGCACTAAATACTGCTCTTATCCCAAAGGTGAGGAATCCTGAGTACGTGTTGTTTTGCACGTGCAACACAAAGATAAATAAGACATGCTGAGCAAAATTTGGGGAAACCCTTCCAACCCCGTTTTCCCACTCGTTCTTGCCCTAATCACTTATATACGCTTTTTGCGATTTATTATATTCCTTCCTTGGACACCCAAGATTTCTAAGGACAACTATTTAGCCTAAACTAAATAGGAGCACAATATCATCAACTCTTTCATTATAGGAGGTGTTGGGAACGATTTTCACATGTCAGTGTTCCTTTTCTATACATTTATTTTCAGGCTACACAGTTATTTCTTAGGATTTTTTCTTCTTTATTGCAACCTAAATATTCCACTGACTTCAGTTCTTTAATACAGTTTTATTGTTTATTCATGAATACATTACCTGAAATGAATATCATAGCATTATAAAACTACGAAAAATCAAATTTACAACCCAAAATTATGTTCTTGTGAGATTTCTCTCCTATTAAAACTAAGAAACCATTGTAAAAAAATGTCAAGTTCAAATGCATTTCACAATCGCACAAGTATGAAAATTTTGGGAAACTAGCAACTCAATCACAACCTTTCATCATAGAAAGAGAGAAATAACAAAGAATGCATGAATGAAACCCAAATAGTAAATCATCAGAAACCCTAGAAGTGAACGATTAAAAGAACCTCTCGCAGGCGTCTTCCAATGAGGAGAAAGGGTGCTTGATGTCAGGATGGTAGACGCGCCAGGCGTCTTGGTAAGCCATTTCAAGCTCCACTTGATTTGCTGGTCGATTCGATTTCTGTTGATGTAGCTGATGGTGATTCGAGTGAGATATGTGTTGATGATGGTTAGGATTAGGGTTTTGATGTTGTTTTTGTTGCTGTTGCTGCTGCTGAAGATTAATTGGACGGTGATGACCTAGAGGTCGTAAATGATCATCGATGTTTGAAGGGAAACGAGAGATAGCTTGTTGCTGTTGCCGCTAATGTTGTTGTTGCTGCTGATGATGATTTTGTTGCTGCTAGTATTGTTGTAAGAGAAGAAGATGTTGTTGCTACTGTTGTTGGTGTTGCAGCAACAATTGATGCTGATCTTGAGTCAACGCGTTTGTTTCGTCCATTCTCTCTCTCTCTCTCTCTCTCTCTCTCTCTCTCTTTAAGGTGAAAAATAGATTGAATGTTATTCATAAATGTTATTCATAAAATTAAAACATTGTAAAATCAAGGAAAAAATTACAACCTGCAAGGACAAAAGTATCCTTTATATCTGTGAATTCTCTCTCACCAGATAATATTGGGTCCGAATGTAATCGAGTCAAAGCTAATCCTATTCAAATAATAAATGGGTTGGATTGGGTTGACGGATTTTATAGTGGTGATCAGGTGACCTAATTAGTCCCACTTGACACATGCTTTTATCTTAGAAACGCGTGTACGAGACTTTAGGTACGACAACATACACTGAATCATTGCCAAGGCAATTTCCTGTCGCCCTTTTGCTTTATACATGCCAGCTGTCATAACGGCTACACTCTGATTTGATAGGAAAAAAAAGTAATTTGTAAGACGCGTCAGAGATATCTGATCGTCCTTATCAGCTGAAAAAGGCAAAGCTTCTTCAAGAAGCTACATCTGAAAACGGTTCAGTATACCAAACCACGCTACATGTCCACAATCTAGAGGCATTGACTAACTGCCTCTGAAATGACCAAATTATTCAGGATTTGTACTTCTCACAAGACAAAACATTATTCCTTCCGAAGGACTGTGGAATGAATGTACTACTTCTGATGAGCCCTTTAAATATATGAATTTTTAAATTGGCACTTGAAGTCATATTTTCTCATTTCCCAGAAGAGACATCAAGTAATCTTATTATTTTATTAATATGTACTTCGAAGAAAAGTCTATATAGAGGCATTCGAAGGCACATGATGAAACTCCTTACTTAGAAGTCGTATTAGGATCATATCCACAGACTTCGAAATACCATCTATTATACTTTATCTTGTAGGAATTACGAAGGAGCTATCTTGCCTTCTAAGATAGTGAACTCGAAGGCCAACCACCTCCAGATAGTGAACTCGAAGAGCCAACCACCACCAGTTGGTGAACTTGAAAGCCAACCCCATCTAAATTGTGAACTCGAAAGCTAACCACCACGAGATGGTCCAATCATCAAGGGTTAGTCACCCTCAATGGACTAAGCCCTTCTTAAAAAAGACTAAGAATTAGTCTCCCTCATAAGACTAAGGGTTCTATCCTTCCCGAAGGACGGAAACATATGTTTCTGACCCTCAATAGAATCATCAGATTTATGAAACTTCGAATGAACCTTCAAAGTCACATTTACTCAACACCAGAAAGTGCCTTCGGATGATGTTTTATACTACACTTCACACTTCGAAGGCAATCCCTATTGGAGAGGCCTTCGAAGGCATATTTATACCTTCTATTCCAAAAGTCGCCTTCGGATGATATCCGTAGACTTCGAAGGATTATTTTGCACTTTACCTTAAAGGAACTTCGAAGGAAACATCTTTCCTTTTACTAACTTCAACTCTGGATTTTGTCCCCTTCAAAGGACAAAGACATGGGTTATCACCCTCGAATGCACTCTTAAACACATTCAAACTCCAAAGTAGAGTTCGAAGTCACTCTTATTCAACCTTAGGAATTGACTTCAAGTAGTGTTTTGGATAAAGTACTCTGACTTCTAAAGCAAAACGCTAGGGGGAAGAACTTCAGAAGTCGGAATTATACTATCTCCAGGATATAGTCCATGAAGACGGTTTCCTACGTACTTTGAGAAACCTTCTGTCACTCATCTTCAAAAGAGCTCACAAGAGAGCATATTTACTTCTGATTTCATTAAAGTTAAGGGCACTCGGATTGATTACTTAGGCTACAAATCCTAAAGGATTTTAAAATAAGCTCCTCTTTACAGGGACTATTGATCATGAAAACGAGTTCTCCACTGAGAAACTTATATTTAAGATCTCTATATGGATAATTTGAGCATACACTGGTCACCTTGTAAACATCTGGAGTTATTTTTAGCTCCCTTCAAAGGAAGATAGCTGTCAAAGGGAGTTCCCTCGAAGTACATGAAATCTAGGAAGGTATTTATGACATTTAAGTGACTCCTTTATCTTAAAGTTGATTAAAATGAATTCCCTAAAAGGAACAGCACGTGATAAAACCTCAGCTACTTATAATATCTATTTTCTAACTTATCTAAAGGGGTTTTTGTCATATTTGGTATGGTGGCAAGAATGGAAACGTTGTTTTTTAGATCTTTATGCATGCTACACACGTCATCTAATCTGTGTTCTTTTAGATCTAAAGCAACCTATCCCAAAGCAAGTTTACATATTCGAGGTGACTCATCCCACTTTCTGGAAATAACTTAAGCGTGTTGCACATGGCATTTAGGATACACTTTAATGCATGCGGATATTTATAAGCTCCTCTGTGGACATTCGACTGAATGACATTTGTCCTAATTTAAGAGGATAGCTTCTCTATAAATAGAAGAACGTATCCTCCATTAAAATCATTGTGGAATTTGAAAGTAAAGATTCAGAAGACAACAATGAGTCAAGACACTGAAAGAGAAACGGATAGTCAGTCATATACATGTGTATTTCTCAATACATGTTATAGACTTCGAGTCACTCGAATTATGAGGTTTTATTGCTCTGAGATATGCATTCTGACTAACTTATCAGCTATTTCAATACCCCTCTCTTTTGCCTTTTCCTCTTGTCTTATTTACAGGTTGTGTTTGTGGAGAAACGCTCTCGATTGAACGGCTGTGCAACGGTTTAGGCTATCCTGAGACAGGTTCCGGACTTATTTCTCTGAAAAGGTAGTTGTATTGGTTCCTTTATATTATCTGTCAAATTATTTGTAATATATTGGGTCTATTACAAAACCCACTGTAATGATCTGAAAATTTTAACAAATGATTTTTTAGCCAAAAGTGTGATTTTAAAAATTCCTTTTCTTTTTTTTAGGGGTGTTCAAATATTTTTCTGCTTTGTTAGGGATTATGAGTTAATTAGTGTAACTTAACCCTTTGTTGTACTCATGTGTAGTGTACAGCTGCCTTGCACTCTAACCTTGCCCTTTTAATGAACTTGGAGGGTTGAGATTCATTCTCACCACCAAGGGATAATGAAAGGCCAAGATCTTTTAGGGTTTGAGACTAGGGTTTTATGCCAAGTCTTCTAACCCTAGCTCATTTTCGTGTGCTGAGAAGAAGGGAAGAGAAGAAGAAGCCCTAGAAGACCAAGAAGGAGAGCTAGAGGAGGAAGAAGAAGAGGATTAGCCTAAAGATTCGAAACCCTTGAGCTAGGAATTGTGTTCTTGATGAGGTAAGTACATTGTGTACTTCTTGGACACCATTCTTGAATAATTTCCAAGAGAAAACATGAACTTGTTTGTTATTCATGATTCTTGAAGGTTTTGATTCGTTCATTACATGATTTCGCATTCAGATTGTGCATTTTGTATCTTATGGTGTAAATTTATTTATTTCATTTTTCTTGATTTCTTTTGGAATGTTTATTTATTACTAATTGTTTGATGAGTGATTTAAATTGCTAGTGTGGTTAATTGATGGTTTTAATTGTGTATTTCAGACTTAATTTATCATGGGGGAAGAGGCCATAAAGAGTAGAAATGGAGAACACCGAAATTGGGGCGAATCCTGGGCGAGAAAAACCTAGAATCGGTCTCGTCGGTGGGTGGTTGGTCCACCAATGGCACCCACCGACGATGCTTTAACCTTTTGGACCACTGTCGGGGGTTTCGTCGGTCCACCGACGAGACCTACCGACGTGTTAGCCATAGACCAACCCCGTCGGTTGATTGTCAGTGGTACCGACGAATCCGCGACGAAATTGATCACATGAGGGTTACTATCAGTGGCATCTCGATTTACCGATGACACCCACCGACAGGGACTAGTTTTGTTTAGGAGTTTCGATCGGTGGACTCGTCGGTCCACCGATGACACCTACCGACTGGCGTCGGTGGATTAGTCGATGGCACCGACGGAACCCATCGACGAGCTTTGGACTAGTGGACTTTGGTCGGGGGATCCGTCAGTGACACTGATGGAACCCGCCGACGAGCGTTGGTGGATTCGTAGACAAAGGATTCAACACAAAGAACAGTGTGCAGAGAGACTAGCCGCCGAGGACAGGAGCTACGACAGAGATGGAGAAGTCCGATACTCCGATCAAGCAATCTTGACAAATCTGGATTGGAGGATTGATGCCCTTGAAGAAGCAATCAACACTTCCAACATTGAAACCAACTTGCGCGGTTAGACTACGCTAAGAAAATGTTGCAGGTGTATGCAATGTTGAACACCGGCCAATGGACCACCGGAGTTCCCAATTTCTACCTTTCAGCTTGGGCTCACCTCAACCTTGCATACCTATGGAAACTGCGGAACAATGTTCAGAATTCAACTGTTCACATTCTTGAAATGTTCATTATTGATCCATTCTTCTCGCGGATCGATTTCGCTCTGGAGCTCTAGGTTTTAATTTCCGACCGAAAAGGATCGAAAACCGGCAAAAAAACTATCACCGAGCTCGTTCAAAGATTTGGAAAACTGAGGTTAAAGCCTGAAACGAAAGGAACAGAAGAAAACGGGACGTTAGGAGCTAACGTCCGTTTTAACCTGTTATATACCCTTTTCTTCATTTGTGGGGTCCACCAACAGGTGTCGACCTTTGGCGCTGTTAACAAGGTTTGTTAACAGATGATCCACTCCCAGGATGTATTTATATTCCCGTGGAGGAATATATGTGGATATGGTAGAGCTGTTTCTATCATTTATATTGGGGTGAGTATGCACAGTAGCCTAGTCTGTAATATGTATACCACAGCCACAAGACAATGTAACGGAAGAACTTGAGAGAGGGAGAGGAAATATCCTTCCATGGCCTTAAACTTGGCTTCTCTCCACCCAAAGCCTTATAGTCCTCTATTTCTACTTCCAAAACACAAACATCTTTTCAAGTTCTACTCTTCCTTCTCAAGCCCATTAGCAGCAAACAGGAGGAGCTCTTCTTCCTTCAGAGCAGCTGCTCAATCAGAAGAAACAGGAGTTACAGAGGAAGAACCTTCTTCTTTCACAGGTATATATCAGCTTTATCTATGGAAATCATATATTAGTTCCAAAGCAATCCTGTTAAAGATTTAATATTACTATGTTTCTTGGAAATCAAACACAGATTCTTTTGCTTTAAATATATATATATATATATATATATATATATATATATAT
>JAUPMG010074739.1:0-13042 GCA_031762675.1 Pachysandra terminalis
TATATAAGTAAAAAGATTAAATAATTAAATATGTGTATATAAATCATTATAATAATTATATTATATAAATTATATATAATTACACCAAGAAATTAAATTGGATCATGTTCCGGAGAATTTATTTTGAATTCCGACCCGGACCGAGACCCAAAACTAGGGAAAAACTAATTATTCATCAAATAAATTAGTAAACGTTGATTGGAGTGAATTTTTGTGATATAAATGCTTTTTAGTATATAAATTAAATTGTAAAAATTGTAAAAATTAAAAATATTAACTTCGTAAAAACGGCTGACCATTGGCTGCCAAAAAACGATTAGCCGAAAGTCGGCCGACAGGCATAAATAACCTAGCCGAACCCATATAAATTCATATTTTTAGAAACTTAACCCATTTCTTCAAGACCCAACCTTCCTAAAACCCTAGAGAACACCTCCAAGCCATCTCCAAGCATTCTTAAGGCATCATCATCTACATCTAAGAGATCTATATTCCGGTAAGATTTTCATTTTTCATTCTTGATTTGTCAATTTGACCCAGAACCCTTTTCTCAAATTCTTCTTACTTCCAAAACCCTAGAACATGCCTAAGGGAAAGGGAAAGCAAATCCAAAAGCCTTCTAAGAAGACCCAAAGATCTTCTAAGAAAACCAAGACCTCCAAGGTTTCTACATCTAGGAGACCTCCTCCATCATCACCACCTCCTGACCCATATGAGGGAGAAGATGTTTCATCTCCTTCCAAAGAAGAAATAGAAGAAAACACCAAGGATCCCAACCACCCTAGCATATACCATAATAGGGATATTCTTCCAGAGAGACAAACGGTTGTGACTCATGTTGCAACCTGCTGAGTCTATGAAACCTTACAGGCCATAAGATGGGAATCCATTCTAAGTGGGGTGAAGACGCTTACTTGTCTGCCACTCATGAAATGTATGATAGTGTAAGTGATACCAACCTAGAATCCATGACCATTTCCTTTGACTTCAATGGGTAAATTAGAACCCTAAATCTCCAACTTGTAGCAAGGATCCTAAATGTGCCCGTGAATAACTCCTACAGCATTATTCCAAACCTTGCTCCATCAGACAGATCCATGGTAACCCAAGTTCTTTGTGGGAGAGATGTGAGATGGAAGAGTAACAACTCCCTTTTCTCTTCCAGCCTCCTACCTCTACAGGATTTTACACTTGATCTTACCCGAAATGTCTATCCCATAACCGGGAATAAGACAGAGCTTTCATCTTGTATGGTCCAAGTGTTGTATCTTGTGGCTATTGGCCGACCACTCTGTCCACCTTCCATTGTGATCTCAAACATCATCAAATACATCCAAGGCACCAAGAGGGGAGAGTTACCTTTCCCCTGCCTTATGTGTGCAGCTGCAAAACACTGGGGACTTGTTTTGCATTATAAGGGACACAAGACTATTGTCAAGCCTTTTAGTGCCATAAATCTTCGGCTTATGGGACTATCTAGTGAGGGAGCAGCCTACATACCTGAACAGCACCAGTCCCAGCAGCACTTCCAGCAAGAAGAACATCAGGAACACCTCGATCAACCTCCTGCAGCATCTGACCCATGGGGTCATAGAGCTTCTACTTCCACAGTACCCAGGACTGACCCAGATCTTCCTTCCAGGCACCACTATACAAGGAGGAACATGAATGTTGATGCCAAGTTAGCAACTCTTGAGAGAGCTAGTCTCCAGTCCAGACTAGATATTACTGCAGAACTCAGGAGAAACAGAGAAGAGGTTAGAGAGAGTAGAGAAGATATCAGAAGGAGTAGGGAATAACTTAAGAGAAACAGGAGGGAAATGTCTAAGCTCAGGAAGAGTGTAGACAAGACCTTCCAATACCTCCAGAATCAACTCAACCAGACTACTTAGATTAATTTTGAGGACGAAATTCTTTTAAGGAGGATAGATTGTAAGAACCTGAAAAACTAGAACTAGAAAAGAATCTAAATAGAAGGGTAAATTGGTAATTTAATCAGTCCATAATTAAAACTAACCTAAAGTTGGTAAATAATATAATTATAATTTGATATATAACTTAAAATAAATAAGTTAAGAATTTATAAAAACAATTAGGACTAATTTAAATGAATTAGGACTTAATTAGATTAATTGAGATTAAAGTAAGAAAAATGGGCTTATTTACTTAAGTTAGGCTTAACTAGACTAGGCATGGGTTTAGTAACTAATCTAATGGGCTTAAGTAGTTCCTTAAGGCCCAAGGTAATTAAATATCTAATTAATTAACATCCAATTTCGTGGCTAATTAATAGGTAAATTTAAAATACAAGTTATAATTAGAATAGGAGTCTAGATAACTGCTAAGTATTAGTTAACAGTTCTAATACAACTCTAACACCTAAAGTATTATAAAAACTAGCTAATTAAGTAAATTAAAGGGTTATAATCAAAGCGATTTCGTGGGAAATCCTAGGAGGGACTAGAAGAAGACCAAAAAACTCAGAAAACTGAATAATCAAATCAAAGAAAGAATCTACAGCAAACTAAGGTGAGTCTCTTTCAAAATTTCGCGTATTTACTCCTAGCCTAGTGCTATGGCATGGAGGAAATCATGTATGAATTATATTAACACCTTCCTCATGCTTCTAATTATAAAACCCAGAAAGTTAGAACAAGAAATTGAATAAATCAACATCAACTTGAAGAATTAGCCATTGAACTAGAAATAGGGATCTTGAATCCCACGAAAAGTAAAATTTATTAAAATAAACTGTTTTTGGGACTAAACACATTAATTAAACAATATTTAGGTACTAATAGACCTTTGGGAGAAATCTCAACTCAAAAATCTCACAAAACCCAAACGGCTGATAAAAACGGCTGACCCTTTTTCCCAACCGAAACCCACAGACTTTGCCCGCTCACTGGCCAAGCAGCCGCCAGAAACGGCTGGCCGCTTGACTCAGCCAATCACAACTGACCTATATATTTTTTTTGTACATTTGGCCTAATTAGACCTACCCTAGCTCCCCTACAAATAGTTGCAATAGCTACAGCTAAAAACAAAATCTATAATGGAAAGAAAAGACATATATGGTTGAGACAAAATATTGTCAGGCAGCTTATAAGTAGTGGAGTCATTGCAATTGAGCTTGTAAGATCAGAGAAGAACTTAGCAGATCCTCTAACCAAAGGATTATCTCGAAAGGTAATCCAAGAGACATCGAGGGGGATGGGACTTAAGCCCAATGAGTAAGTTTCCTGTGATGGGAACCCAACCTATGTAAATGGAGATCCCAGGAATCAGGTTCAATGGGTAAAAACAAGTCACAGAGTAAGCAACATCATTGAGTTTTTAATTCTTTGTCTCTGCCTATGATGTAGAGATAGTGCTGATTGCGACATGTATGAGGATGAGTCACCAACTCTTAATGGACTCATAGCCTATTTTGGGTGGTGTGCTTCGTTGCAGTGCACACTTGATGGGTTCACCTATGTGAGAGTGGAAGCGGGATCGCTTCCTATGAGAATTGGACTCGTTCTCTAAAGCACTCATGAAAATCTAGGTAAGGCACATGGCTTAAACATGCCAAACCAAGAACTTGTCAGAATATTGAATGAGATGTGTGTGATAAATCTGCTCGATTCACAATTGGATGTTAGGTTCAAGAATTTATTCACCGAATATCCGTGGATCACGACTTGTCAACACTAAATGTCAACTCAAGTCCACAAGACATCGACATCATTGCATCTTGTTCTTGCCCAATTTTTATAATATTCCAATTTGATTATTTTATTCTAGAATTTGATCCATGTGGGGGATTGTTGGATTATGTCTCAAATTGTGGGCTACATTGTTCTAATGGGTGTCTCATATTTGAGCTTATCTTATAAGATTTTTTTCTTATTCTTAACTTGTCTTTTTTGATTTGAAAGTTCCATACTGTCTTTTGTTTTTTCATGAATTTCAATTTGTGTTTGTAGGAAGGTTAAACCCACATTAGAAAACCATCTATTCTTCCTTGTATATGTATAAGGATTGAAACTTGTTGTGTTGGAGCCCAACAAAGGAGAGTGTGATGGTGTGACATTGCTGGGGTTATCCGGTGTTGTCTTTCATACGAGCACGCACCGCCGCCCCCGTCCGTCCATCAGTCAGTCATGTCATGGCGTGGCGTAGTGTGGTGTGCCATTAGACATGTGGTTGACCCGCCCCTGCCTACATTTATTTTGATCTTTTTAGACTATTTTAATAACATGTAATTAAGAGTCTTTATTATCTATTATAGCCTTTAATTGGTTTATTATAACCGTTTTAAAACGGTAACCTTTATTGGTCAAAGAGAGGAGTTTTAGGCTCACTAAGGGACACGTCTCTTAGTGGAGTGTGTTGCAAGCTCTCTATAAATTGAGACCTGTGAGGAGTCTTCATAGATATGAAAAACTCAATCTTCTACTCTCTCGTTCTGATTTTGACCTCTCTGTTCTTTGAAAATTACCGATGGGCATTTTGACAAGTTCGAGACTCCAGTACTATGTCTGCACGCAATACTGAGTCTAGATCATTGTATCCTGGAGATTGATTGCTAGTAGCCATCTATACTAAGGAATATTCGAGTGGGGCAAAATCAATTCTTAAGGACAGCGGATTCTTCCATGCCTCAATCATTACTAACCAGATAAGTTTTATATTTTAAGGTTATTACAGATCTGATCATTATTGATGTGCTGTTGTACTGAGAATATCATCACACATTCAATCATGTGAGTATTTGTTCGGATTTTTATATTCGGGTTATTTACTAGTTTTGTTAATTATTATCAACATTTTTCTAACAATCTACACGTACACAACACTCACTATCAAATAACTATATCTGATATCTCGAATTCTACACGCACACGATTTCTTACCATTTTGAACAATGAGTAGAATCCCAATCAAGACAACATGCAACCACTATAACATATAAATTAAACTACAAATAACGAATGGAAGATCTGAAAACATTAGAACCAAAATGGAAAAGCAGAATCGAGCTTACTTGTAAAGTGGATCAGCGTCACCAGCACTGGCATTCAAAACTCGAACGAGACACGAGAGAATCGCAAAAAAACCAATCCAATTCAGACGTACCATCTGATTCAAAGAAGAGAGATGAAGGGAACAAAAATTAGAAATCACTCAAAAATTAAGGAAAATGCTATCAAGATCTCTAAAGCTACATCAACTGATCCAACAGTCTTATGTATCATCAATTGCATCGAGACTAAGATTTCTTGAACCGAATCTCATATTTTCTTTTTAAGGGTTTGACATTTGATTCTCTTTGATCTTGAAATGGAGAGAGCGAAGGGAAGGAGTGAAAAAGATATTCAAATCAAAGCAAATGTAGTGGAAAACGTTAATGACGGTTGATTTTGTTCTTTGCAAATCGCAAAGGGGTCTGTGCAAATCTATGAAAAAATGTAGATTTGTGTAAATTGATTGCATATAAAGGAGGAAAAGCACAACCGGCAGCTTTGGTAATAATATCAGCCGACTATCTCATACTCTCTTTGTTAGCCTTAAACTCTCGTTTTTTGGCAAATTGGATTGGATTGATGGCCTTTTAAACTTGAAATATACAATAACCATCACTTCATGTTACAACATTTAGGGGGGTTTGATTGGGGCTTAGGCATGTAAATGGGCTGGCACAGCACGACACGCCCATGGCCCGTTTAGTGTGGGCCTGTCGTGCTTTTGGCTACCATGGCTGCTGCCCACGCTGGACTGTGTCGTTCCCATTTTGGAACACCCCAGGTCCAACACGGCATAGGGTCCATGGCATGGGCAGGGGAGTGCCAGGTCGGGCAACGTGCTGGGCAGGCGGGTTGTGCCCGTGCTGGACCGCCCATATCATATCATACTACTTATAAAAGTTGAACCAATTTGTTAAGGTTTTGAGTTAATACATGTTTATTAAATGTTCTTTTACTATTTTATCCTCTATAACTACAATAGTTTTGAAATAATGTAGTAATTATTTGAGTAATATAATATTAAACCATGGTTTTATTGTCTTTTACTTTAAACTTTTAGTTAAAAAAATCTTTGAATTTTTAAATATAATTTTTTTGACAAAAATACCCCTAATTATTTATATAATTAACATAACAATACAACTAAACTCTTCTTTTTAAAAAGGGTTATCTTAGGTATTAACATAATTTATGTGCGACCTACACACTTTATTAGATCTTAATGAACTTGTTAATGGGTTTAAAAAGTGTCTTTATTAAGATGGTTAGTCTTAAGCACACTTTGTCAAATTTGTAAATCGCAGTGGGTTCGTTACAACTTTAATACCATTTCTATGTCTTTTGACGCTCACTCTTACCTATAGTAACGTTAGGACTTTCACAGCTTTTAAATATCTCATGAGCTTATCGTTTTCACAGCTAGTTAAGTTCATAACTTTTAAGGTACTCTTGCAACACTTTCAAAGATCTGGGTGATACTTTGTACTCATTGATGATAGGAATTGCACTAATCAATTCAATTTCCTTACAAAGATTTGGGTAATACTATGTACTCATTGAAAACAAGATTTGCATAAGCCAGTAGGAGAAACACAAATATCTCTACTTTTCTGGAAAATATTACCGAAATTCGGTTTGCTATCTGATCAGGTTGATTTTGAGGAGAAGCACAGAATATCTTTATTTTTCTCTAATTAGTTTCTCAGTTTTGTTACAGGCTTTAGGGTGTAATGTTGATGCAAACAAATATCACAGGTAATAATTAGAAATATATTTTTTAAAGAAAACGACTTCTTTATGATTAAGTGATTCTTTTAGCGAGTTTGTTGAGAAATTTACAACTTATTATTTTTCTTTCTCTTTTTTTTTCAATTCCAATTCCAGTTTCATGTACGGAAGGTTGCCTAATGAAATGATCAAATCAGATCCTCATCTATGAAGCCTTCTGTTCAACCTTGAATTCAATCAATTCTTCATTTAATCAGTGTTAAATGCCACTTAGTTTTCCATAATTTTACGAATTCAGATAGAAACCATGCAATTAAGGTACTCGAAAGGTTAGGATTATGAGACTACTTTAATTAGATCATATGCTTGGAGACTCTCAATTCAAAGATCTTGAAATCCACCCGACCAAACGGGTTTCCCATTGTTCTGAAGCGTTCAATAGATGCCATGAAAATCACTATGAATGTTGCAAAAGTCAATCCTCATCGTACGGTACGTCTCAAAACATCTTATCTTCCCTTTGTTTTAACCTTTTATGAATGTCGTTTGAACTGGCCTTCTGAAGCTCCTTTTTGTAATATTTTCCAGCTATTTCTCGTCGACAACGACCAGAAAGCTATAGGATTTCACACTATGTGTTGTGCATCCCATTACTCAGCCAAGCATAAGGGTGAGTGAGGAGAGAGAAGGCATAAGGCCATACTTGGTGTCAAGGGTGAGCATCACTACAAGCTAAGCCAAAGGAGCATCACTACACAAGGCCATTGTGTTGTGTTATTTTTCTTGGTTAGCTTCTTTATAATGTAAAGATATTGTGTATATAAATCAAATTGTAGGGTTGTACTTGTACGGTTGCACCTTTGTTTTGGACCGATTCGACCTGTCAACCGATTGGACACCTCAATGGTTCGATCTGAACTTCAACTTTGTTTAGTTATTAGTTAATATGAATCAGATCCACTAATATCGATTGGTGCAAATTGGTTGTGGATCAACAAAAAATCAGATTAAATTGGTTTTCTTTAATCTTTTTCTTTTCTTTTTTAAATTGAGTATGTGAATTCTTCCAGTTGTTTGGTTTAAAACATCAGTCGAACCAGACCAAGGCTCCTCACCTATCCTTCCAGTTTATAAAATGTTTTGTTTTATAGGTAATCATATCATATATTACTAATAAAAAAACAATTTTTAAGCTTTTCTTAACTATAAATTATAAAAATTTATAATGATGCTTTTAACCTTATTAAATATATTTATTTAATAAGTAATATTTACATTCTATAAATAATTATCTTTTAGGTGATTGTGTTATGATCTTTAATACCTTCTTTTCTTTGTTTTGAGTTAAAAAATGATTTTTCTGATCTATTTTTGTAACAAAAGTACCCTTACAATTAGTTACTAACACCTTCCTACTTCATAGTCTTCACTCATAGATAAGTAACAAATAAATAAGTTTTAGGATAATTATAGAGTACTTTCTACTTTTAATTAATAAATAAATTTAAATCCAGCTTTATCCTAATGTAATCCAAATTCTTATAAGGGTTTATGACTAAGTTGTTATATATATTAAGATATCTAAATTTACTAACTAATATATAAGTTTTAGGATAATTTGTAACATTAATAAATAAATTTAAATCTAATACTTTCTCAATAGGATTCCAAATAGAATTAAGTTAATAGCTTTCCATGTTAAAATTGAAATATATTAATTATATTAAGATATTTAAACTTACAAACTGATAGAATTAAGTTAATAGTTTTCCATGTTAAAAATGAAAGATATTAATTTTGTTATACTAATAGATAAGTTTAAAATGACAAAAAAGATAATGTAACTAATTTTATTAAAAAGAATAACATCATTTGAAGTAAAAATTCTATTTTCTTTATCTATTGAATTTATGTATTCAATTAAACCTTATAAAATATATTATGCACAAATTTAAGTCCTCTTACATATTTAATATAAATATATAATAGTACTGATAAAAATATAAAATATTATACTGAGTTTATTAAAAAAGATAAGGGAGATTTTTATATATTTAAAAATGCTAATATAGAAGTTTAAAATAAAAAATATATTATATATAAGTTACTAGGATAATAATAATGATTTTTATATATTATATTTCTAAAAAGATATATTTTCTTGTATCATTAATTTAATTGTAACATATTGTAAGTGTGAATGATGATGTGGGGGTAGGGACTCTGAGTCTAGAGGGGGAGAGTAAGGCACACTTGAGAGATTCTGGAAGGAGTATCGAGAAAGGAGAGGGGGTCAATGTAATGTTGATTCACCTTGTCCAAAATAGCAAATGAAGGATATTTATAGTAATAGAAAGGGGATAATGGCTTTTGTGTTACTTTCTATTATTGTTGTTGGATATGTTTGCTGACGGGTGATTTTCCATTATTTCTCGATGAGGTCACCTAAAAAAAAACCTAGGTGACAGGGCCATTACTCATAATCACCAGACTACATGTCAACGATGTTCTTCATTTGAAGCCCCCCAGTATTCTCGAGAATCACAAATCTATATCATTATTATGGGATGCTAAGATATCGATACGTGGCATGTGAGGCTACCCCTAACAGTCACATGTCTATATATGAAATTCATTATACAGACATGTATTATAAGAACCTTCACGTGCAACACACGTGCACTTTTACTAGTATGTAAAAATAAACTTATCAAACGTTTAAAAACCAATAAAATTATATATTAAACTTATAAAAAATTATAAAAACTTATAAAAAAATATGTTTAAATTTATAAAAAAAAATGTAAATTTAAACTTATATAAAAAAAATATAAGTTTAAACTTATAAAACTTGTAAAAACTTACAAGTTAATTTACAACTTGTATAACTTAAAAGGTTTACATAAAACTTTTAAAAAATGTATAAGTGAGAAATTATTTATAACTTATAAAAATATATATAAATGAAAAATAATATTTACAACTTATGTAAAACTTATTAAAACTTGTAAAAAAAATATAAGATAAAACTTGTAAAAACTTATACAAAAATATAAAATTAAACTTATAAAAAAATATAAGTTTAAACTTATGAAACTTGTAAAAATTTCAAGTTAATTTACAACTTATAAGAACTTATACAGCTTAAAAGATTTATATAATAAAAGTTATTAAAAAATTTTAAGTTATAAATTATTTACAACTAATAAAACTAATATTACTTATAAGTTAACAAGTGAACAATGATATGAGCATATGAAAAAAAAAATCTTATTTTATTTATTGAATCAAAATTGTACAAAGGATTTGGGTTTATAACTGCATCACTATAGTATGAGCACATCTCGACTAGGTTAGCACCCACTCACCTATTTATCATTTGTAGTTATTTACAAACTCTACTCCCTCCCCCCCAAAAGAAAAAAAATACAATTGTGGAAATAAAAAATTTACAAATTAAGTTCTAAATTTTCAAGTTATACTTCAAGTGAATTCCAATCAAGCTCGTCTTGTATCTTATATTCAGCATTGAACCATCTTTCAGGCAGTTGCAACACTCCACAACCTCTAGTAATAATCTTCCTCGATATTCATCCACCACTCTTCCATTTGCACTAAACTGATTCCGATGCAACTGTAGATACCAGAACCGTTAGTAGATCACGGGCCATGACGAAAAGCACTTGATATTGAGTTATATTTGCTTTCCACCAGGTCAAACAATCAAAATTATCATATTCTTCCGTAGTAATAAAAGTTAATATTTTGGTGTCCAAGTAAAGTGATAATTCTGAATATGTACTACTACTACCACCCATTGATTGGTTTTCCATTAAACCAATACTACATAATATATTAAAAGATCGATCAAATCTATGTATTAGTGGAGGTGCTTAAACTGGTGATGTAACATTATTACTTAATTGTAATTGATATTCATTAAAAATTTATTTAAGCAATGATTTAATTTCACTAATATCAACTAATGTTGGTGAGTTACTTACATCAATAGTATCTTCATTATCGGTATTAGCTTCTTCATTAATTTACATACTTTTATTGAATTCATTTAATAATTGGGCTAAACCTATAAGTTTAATCATAAGGTTCATTATAGTTGATAAACAATATAATAAAGGCATATATTCATGTCACGACCCAAACCTAAAGGAAATTCACGTGGGAATCCCTTAGATTCAAACCGCGACTCTCACCCCGTATCCCTACGGGAGTGGAAATAATAAGAGCCAAACCAATTAAATTAATAAAGCTTAAAATAATTACTTTTACTGAAATTAATCAAATAATTTCTAAGGCTATTACATAAAAAACAATCAATAAATCACAGCACAAAACAAATAAAGAAATAATATATTCTCATGTTTTAAAGCAAATCCCTATTAACTAACCTATTACACAAATTCAAATAAATCATCCCTATTACATATTCTATCAAAATAGACAAATAAATCATAATGATATCTATTTTCTTCATATTTGTCTTGGTCTCCACCTTGATCTCCATGATTCTGCAGTCTACTAACAAAAGATCCTGAAATGATTGCACAAAAATGTCAGCCACACTTAGCTCAGTAAATAAATCAATTAAACAATATTTTAAATTGGAATAGGGTCAAAGCCACTCTCCAATGATAATCCATAATTTAAAATAGAATATATGTAATATGATAAATATGATATGCAATGTAATATGAATTCAGGTTCAATTATTAATGAATGCAATGCATGCTCATGCAACAATGAAAGAGTTTGATCACCAAGTGTGATCCATGCAAAAACATATGTTGTGCAATTATGCATGCGGTTTAGAATTCGAATTATGTCTCATACTAGACCAATCAATTACTGAGCAAGAATGTCTTATTGAACCATTCCCCCCCGCATACACGACCATTCTCAGTAAGATATTTCATGTGCGCATCATAGTTTTGAGGGGTTTCGACCAAGAGGGCACAATTCCCTCACCTATTTGCGGTCAGGGCAATGCAAAAATCCAAGGTGTCACATAATTAGGACTAATCTCAGTGACATATGGCGAATGCCAACAGAATTTCACTCGGCATCAGTTACGTATAAAAATATGCTATCTTGATGATAAGAACACTGGGGTAATATTGGGATGGCCAAATCCCTCAACCAAAATAATCAGTCCATCCGGGACTTCCTCACTTAATCATGATGTCAAGGTCATGATCCACTCAAATTAGATCAGAAACTCCATCATAAGTGAAGTCTGATGATAAGTCTAGTTTATGACCAGAATATGGTCATTAACTCATATTGGCTATGTTGTGCAATGTGAAGTGTTGTGCACACTAACTAATCATACATTTGGTGTACAATAGTGAGATAAGATTAAGTGATCAATATGGATGATTGAAACATAGTAAATCCTTCATGGTGTTCAATTTAAGACAAATCATGCATATTAAATGATAAAACATAAGGATGCATTAACTACTCATAATAACCACCCAATCATGTCATAAAGTTATTAACAATCATCACACAATGAATTATGATGAATCAAAAGTCCCAACAAATAGATAACACAGCCAACCCAGCTAACCTGGGTTGTTCGGCAGGCTAACCGGCACGCCGGTTGGTCTGCCGGCAGCCTAGGCAGAGGCTGGAAACAAGCAACATACAAAGTTTAATCCTACCGGCACGCCGGTTGGCCTCCAGTAGGCTAGGCGGGGACAAAGATCATAGGTACAGACAAGTATAGCCATCGGCAGGCTAACAGGCACGCCGGTTGGCCACCGGTGGGCTAGGCAGGGGGCTCTCAAACAGGTTTGGGAACCGGTAGGATTCGAGCACGCCGGTAGGCTGCCCGATTGGGTTTTTATGGGTTTTTCAAATTTGACATACAATCAGTAAGTTGGTCCTAACTTAGTCAATCCTTATCGGAATCACTTCAAACCTGTTTTGTTGGAATCTTAACTCAAAGAAGAATATAGGAAAAATATCAAATAAAATATATAAAATTTATTTGGATAGGTTATTTAATCGATGAACACAAAAGTTTACAGGTTTCTGGGTTGTGGATTTCTAGTATTGACACAGAGTCAGAAAAGAAATCATAACTTAGTCAATTCGCCATGTAATCAGTTCAAACTTGTTTTGTTGGATTCATAACAAACAGGGGAATCTCAAAAAATATAAAATAATTATTATAAAATATATACATAGGTCCGGGACTCAGTAGATCTGGTCTGTATAGTTTTCCAGTTTCAGTTCTTATGTAAAAAGTATATAAACAATGATTTAAGGTTGTGCTATGT
>JAUPMG010074750.1:0-13042 GCA_031762675.1 Pachysandra terminalis
TAATATCCTTCAGAAGAGGAGGCCGTATATGGCACTCTCTCCCCAGGTCTGCCCTATGTGTATGGCCCATGGGGAATATGTGAATCATTTGTTCTTGGGTTGCAATTTTGCTGATCAGGTTTGGAGATTCTTTACCTCTTCCATTGGTGTTGCGTGGATCGGCCCTTGTACGGTGCGAGATTTGCTTTATCAGTGGCAGTTTCATGGGATTGGTACTCGGGGAAAGATTATGTATAGAGCTCTATTTTATACGGTGTTATGGGGGATATGGAACGAGAGATATAAGAGAATTTTCGATGGCAAAGGCAAGAGGCTGGAGGAGATCATTGATTCCATCATGGTTATGATGATTTCTTGGGTTTGCTTTCATCCAAAGTTTAAAGATGTTTCGTGGGCAGATATGATGATAAGCAAGGAGACCGTGGCCTATATGTAGTCCTCTCTGGCATAGTGTTTAAACTCAGTTCCCGGCTCGGGATCGTTCTCGGCCGATCCCGAGTGGGATGGGCCGAGACGAACGGCCGCATTTATTTAAAAAAAAAAGAAAAAAATCATGGATCGTCCCGATCCGGACCGAGATCGAATGATCCTTTTTTTTGGGGGGTTCTTCTCGGATCGGAACCGACTCGGGGATCGTCCCCTTCCGATCCAACTCGGGATCGGACGATCCTTAACACTATGCTCTCTGGGGCCTATCTTTATTTTTCTTTGCTCCTTATGTATTTTATGTTCTTTATGTTCTTCATCTTTTTCTTTGTACCATCTCTGTACTCTCTTTTCCTTTCTTTTCATAATAATTCGTTATTGATCAAAAAAAATACAAGCCCTTAAAACTGGTTTATGCTCAACTTAAGCCCAACCGAAATAACCATCCTTTATGTACAGGGTTAATGGATACAAACCAATGTAACATGCTTATCCAGGTTGAACTTCCCATTTTCTCTTTTAATTCTATTTTGACATAATAAAATATAGAACATACTTTATTACATAAGTTATATACATAATACACACATATGCATACACATGCATATACACACACACACACACACACACACACACACATATATATATTTGTGTGTGTGTGTGTGTATTTTATATATAAATGTGTTTTTTTATATACATTTACATACAATAAAATTAGATATAGCAACCAAGGAGATCAAAAAGTCCAAACCAAAGCTGATCCTTTTATCAACAGATCGGAAGTGGGTAGACTTGCAACTGACCGGTAAGTCAAAAACCTTAACTATGATGACCTAAATGTGAGCAGGTTGACATGTCAGATAAAAAATTATTACCTCTACCTTGATCCAAGATTGACCACACTCATGCGAATTCCCACATAGAGGGAAATAGGTGCGAGACCATTTTGCCAATATGGAAGCATAAAAGTGAAGTGCTACACCTTATCCATCCGTCAATTCGTTTGCAGCTGAAGTAGGTGTTTGTGGACTGAGATCTACCCTAAACTATAATTTAGTATCAGAACCTAACCAAAAAACAAAGATTTCAACAAAAATTGCCCCATCAATCTAGGGGTGTCAATGGATATCCAATAACTGACAAGCCTGAAAGGACTAACCTTATTTAACAGGTTTTAATACAAGGTCCATAGATCCAGTACACAATCGGATTCAATTTTGGATCTCTACAAAATTGGCCCTTCTTTAAAAATTGGACCTATCCAGGTATAAAAGGTCTCTTAGCTTTACTACGTGTTTATTGATTATCTTTTATATCCATATAAACAAGGTAGTTTGGTAATAAATAAAAAACTTAGTTTATAACTTTAGGTAATTAATTAGTTGTTTAGATTATCACAATCTGATTTATATAATCAAAACTAATGAAGATTTGATTTACTATTTTTTCATTTTTTATTTCAATGTCCATTAGACATTCATTTATGTCATGGATGATACGTAATATGTGTTGTGTGCAGTTATATTGTCAAAATTTAGATAGATCAAGATTTTTGGAATGAAATTATTATCACGAAAAATAGAAAACGTTATTATCGTGGTAGTAAACATAGAACATGGAAAAAATTTATTTGCCAATGGAGATTTTGGAAAGAATCGGTTGGGATTTGTACCATGGTTTAAAATATTGTGTTGTAGTGGTCGATACATATTGTATATCGACCAATGTGACAAGATACACAGCATTCAGATACGATAAGTATCTTTTTACAATGTATAGGTCAATATATTAACAATACAGTCGATACTGTCTCGATAATGTATTAACACGCTCGATGATGCTCGATATTGCCTCGATACGCTGGATAGTGACGAGAGAGAGAGAGAGAGAGAGAGAGAGAGAAGAAAAAAAGAAAAACACAAAAAACTCTTGAATCACTAACCTAATTTCAGAAAGAAAAAAGAAAACAAAATGGAAGGAAGGAAAGAGAAGGGGAGAGAAAGAGATACATACCTATGTGGCAAGCCTAATATTCTTTTTCTTCTCCTTCTCCTTCTTTCATTTGCTAATTTCCTTCTTTCAAGGCTGTTGAATAAAAATGCTTTTTGTTTGGAATATGCACTTATAGGTAATAAAACCTATTCTTTTTTGTTCTAAAATATTCCTAATGAATTTTGAGTTCATTTGTTGATGTTTCAAAATATTCTTATATGTATTGAAACTCATTAAATCTTATTACTTACAGGCAATTGATATATCCAATAGAAATGAATGAATTTTTCTTTGATGAGTAAAGACGATAAATATTATATATAAATATTCCTGATGGATTTTGAGTTCATTTGTTGATGTTTCAAAGTATTCTTATATGTCTTAAAACTCGCTTCATCTTGTTACTTATATGTAATTGTTAAATTCCATTGGATATGAATGACTTTTTCTTTGATGAGTAACAATGATGAATATTATATATATGTAGGAAACTGTACAAGACAATATGCATTGTCCAAGATGGGCAATAAGTATCGAACTACAAAACATCCAGGCAAGCTACATAATAGAAATGAATGATTGCAAGCCACACAATAGAAATGAATGACTTTGTGTTTATTAGTTTATGTGATATATTATAGCCTTACTTTTATTTAATCAATTTTTTTAAATTTCTCATGCGTTTGTGCACGTACCATTTTGTTTCTACATTAATATACATGATGTGTGTGGGTGTATGACATGAAAAACATGTTAATTTAAACATGTTTTTAGCTTATCTTTATATCTAAATGAGTCTTGTTTTAAGTATTCATCATTTTCTATATGTATCCTCCATATCCATGATTTTACCCCATTTCCACGCGTATCTGATATGTATCTCGATAAGTATCCATTTCTGGACTTACCAATACGCTACCTCGATACAATATTTGAACCAAGATTTGTACCTGCTTGTCCTTTTGTAATAATTTGTTGTATACTTTGGCAAGAAACTCTTTATACTTAGCAATTTGCAAATCCATTATGTAATAAGTGTTAAATAGCCGTCAATAACAGGATATTTGCAGGTTACATCCTGGAACCGGATCCAACAAGACCCGGAACTGTTTCATATAATAATATTGGATCTGAGACTAGTTGGACCCGTCCTGAACCAAACCTATTGACATCTTTACTTTAATCACACCTGTGCACTGCATGGGCCTGCACTAGTGTGTTTAAAACTTGTTAATAAAGAAAATCAATTATTGCTTTTGTATTTAAAGAACTGTACTTCTAATTAAGAGAAGTAGAGAAAGTTTGTTGATCAACTGAAAATCCGTAAACTCCATGGCATACCTGTTAAAGCACAGATTTTACAGATTTGAAGAACTAAAAAAGAATTAAAAATAAATATATATATATATATATATATCTTGTGAATATTAATGAAATATATTTTGACGAAGAAACTAGTGCTCAAAAATCAGAATTCTTCCATAGCCTTCACCAACAAATAAGATTAGTTGTTTAACATTCTTCCCCAATTTTGTCCTGATCCCATACAAATATTTATATGCCTAATAAACCTATAGATCAACAAAAACAAGTTCATCAATCACCTTTGGAGCTTGATACACAGTGATTAACAAGGAAGAAGAAGCAATGTTTTAATTTTGGACATGTTTCTAATCTCAATCAATTGGAAAATGTTCTGCCCCAAGGAAAAACAATGTCAAGACTTGTAATCATTTTTACGATCTTGTTTGTTGTCCATCTTGGACAGCAGTTATATGTTCCTATTTTGATTTCCAATCTTAATATATAAGTTCTGTAGACTATCAAAAAAAAAGAACAATGTCTAGACTGATGTTATATCACTGACCATGTTTTAAGACAGTTTTCCCCTATAAAGCCAGTTGTATTAGAAATAAAATTGAGGCTGGAAGATACACATCTAAGGAGAATAGTAGATGAATGATATAAATCCTTTAAAGGACAGGTCGAGCAACATTTGTCCTTCAGATGAACGAAAGAGAAGTTGATAGTTTGGAATAAGGACATTCCCATTGAAATTGACATGGCAGCCAGAAACATGGAATCATATAAAGAGTTTATGAAGTTACACCTAAAGAAAGAGAAAGACAGTATATCCTCCAGAGGGAGGGTTGCAAATATCTAAGGGTGAAAGCTTGTTTCTAGTTCAAATTAATTTTCTGACATCAAAAGGGGAATGCTAAGTAGCTCAAGATACAATAGAAAAAACCCAGTTCACCCATATCTTTACTAACGCTACAAGGAAAATGAACGAAAAATGACCAAATTTTGGGTGGATGAGAATGTGATTGATGTTACTCACCAGCCTAGACAGGCTATAGTTCTCTTTTATCTCTAGAGAAGAGGCTGATTGGATTGAAAGAAGAATCGAAGAAGAAGAGGTGTAGGGCATGATCAGATCAGTACAAGGGGATAAAGCTCTGGATCCTTACAGTTACACCTTCTCATGTTTTAAATTCTACTGAGATATTTTTTTTGGTCGATCAAAAAAAATTCTACTGAGATATAATTCTGGCGATCACATGAAAGCAAATTTTGGAACCCTCATGAAACTATTGGACATTTCCATAAGGGTGCGTATGGATTCATAGATTTGGATTTGGTCTCTGGATTTTTAAATCCGCAGATTTCTACTCCACAGATCTGAAATCCATGGATTTAGGATTTTATTGTTTGGATGAATTATTTGATCAAACGATTTGAAATTAAAATTTCCCAAATCCACTATTTGGATCTGGGGTTTGATTAACATATATGAATTAGATAAGTTGCACAAATGTAACTTCACATTAACATGGTGGTGGGTATCATACTGTATACAACCTTATCATGTTCATATGAGACCTACCTGATAATAAAAAAACAAGTTGACAAGAGAAAGAGAGTTTGGAAGCATATAATAGTTGATGGTAATGGTAGTTGACATGGTGGCAGGTGGTGTCGTGGTGGTGGTGGTGGATGGTAATATGTGGTGGTTGGTGGTAGTACGTGGTATGCGATGGTTGGTGGTTGTACGCAATGGTGGTGGGTGATGATATGTGGTGGATGATGGTCATGTAAAAGGTGGTTAGTGGTGGTGGCGGTACATGGTATGTAATGGAAAGTGGTGGTGGTGTTGGTAAGTTGTGGTACTAGTAGGCAATGGGTGGTGGTGCTGCTGTTATGGGATGGTTGTTGGTGGTAGTCGACCATGGCTGGTGGTAGTATTATAGGCAGTGGGTGGTGGTGGGTGATGTGTTGTTAGATTATGGGTGGTGCTGGTAGTTGACGATAGGTAGTGGTGGTAGTATGTAAGGGTTGGTAGTGGTGGATGATGGTGGCTGATGGTTATCGTATCCAGTTATTGGCGGTGGTGGAAAATGGTGGAGGATGTGTAGATGTGAAGAGGACACCTCTCCTAAGGGCTAGCATCGGGCAATGAATGGGACGTGAAATCCTTAATAGTGTGGTTTTTAAAATAGTTACCCTGTGAGTTGATTTCAGATCCCTAGATTTTGCAGTTAAAACCCTTGTTTTGAAATCTCATGGATTTAGGGAAACTAAATCTGGTTTATTAAAATTAAACAAAACAATGGATTTGGATTTGGATTTGGATTTGGATTTGGGGAGCTCAAATGCAAATCCACCCCCACCAACCCGTGAATCCAAACACATCCTAATAGATGTGATGGGACATAGCATCTGATGCTATGTTTATTACCCTTATTACAAACAAAAAGAAAGGGTGCATAGGCGTTAATAGATATCAGGCCCATCAGATCAGTGTGTTTTGCTTCCAAGGTAGTCGCTATAGTATTAACTAACAAAACGAAGGCGGCGGCAAAGATTGTTGTCGAGATATTCAAGGAGTGTTAATGTAGTGAAGATATCTTGCACATGAATGCATTACTACTAGAATCCATTCAGCTAAATAAAGAAAGTCGTCCATGAAGTATTATGATCACATGGATGGTAAATCAAAGGCAAGTTTCGAACAAGGGGTGGCAATCGGAGGAGTTGGATCTTGGAGTTCTCATCCTCAGCCCCATTTTTCATTATTGTGAATAGAGATTCTAAGAGCTCTTTTTCTGAGATCAAGGTAAGGAAAGCCTCTTCAATTTCTCCTTGATGAAACTGCAGAGGCTCTAAACAAGATAACATTTTGATCTGAGATATCAGGAATTTTGGGTTGGAATGACCAATAATCTCTCTCGTATATAATATGCCGATGCACCCTCAGATGCCTTTTGGGGAGCTAGTGTGCAGAAGCAAACCTAAGAGGTTTTTCTTCTTGCTTTGAAGCAATTTCAGTTCTATGTGTTATCTTGAGGGAAAACATTTTGATTAGAGTAGGGGACAACGAGGAAGGCATGTCTAAGAAGTTGAAGATATCCTAGTTTTTCAGGGTGAAAGGTTCACTATCTTTCGTTCAGGCCTGCTCAGTTTCTAGTATTACTGGTAGGGAGTAGATTGTCTACGTGGAAGAAATGAGATCCTTCTTTTAAAGGCTAGGGGTTCTTATAGAAAGTATTATATCCAGCTTGCAAATAAATCATATGTTTCTTTTGAAGATGTAAGCATCAGCCTCAAAAGAACCAAGAATACAAGGATAATTTTTCTTTGAAATAGTTCAGGAAAAAGAATTTTCATCTAGTGAAATGGTTGGGTACGCAGACCTAAGAAAGTTATTGGATTGGAATTTTGAAAGCTCAAGTTGAAAACAGAGGTTTCTCAGCAAAGGGCTTTACATAATCAACCTTCTGAAAAGGGTTAGATATGTGCAGAATGTAGGAGAGAGTTTGATCTTTTGACCCGTGAACTTATAGACCAGTACTGAGATAAGGTAAGAGTAGAGGGAGCACAATTTTAGAGGTGTAGGATCCGCGGTCATTGTACCCTGGATATGTAGATTGGTTCCAGTATAGGACTTGAGATTTAACAGTTACTTGAGATGAGAAATGTAGTAGTACAGTATCCCATACTTGGAAGTATCTTGGACTAGAGACGGAAGAACATTCTCACATCATGACATTGTGAGATATAAACATCCGCAACAGAATATATTTTTGAGAGTAAATCCCAAGCCCAAAAGGATCATTCATGGTTACATCATGAACGACTAAGATCATTCATAGAGAGATGCAAATCTCAAACAAGGACCACATCCAAAACTAAATGTGAAGGAATAAAAAATGATCATTTATTTATTCACCGCCGCATCAATATCTATGTGCAGAGCTTTTCCATATCCCTTTTGGGGATTGTCTCCCATGATGGGAGGAGGTACATGTTTTGTTCATGGCCCAATAGGATCTTTGGGGTGGAAGTAAATCCCTTTGATGCATACCTGCTGCTTGGTTTTGTTGGGATTTCTAGAAGGAACACAACAGAAAATCTTTGACAATGATGAGAAGCAGAATCAAACGATTTGTGAACACAGCGGGCCTCTAAATAGCATCCCTCAATCCAGAATTCAAGGATGTCGTGGAAATGGATTTATTACCAAGATGGAGTTAGGTCATTCATTTCACAACCCAGTAATGTCATTGTCTACTCCTCTTCTCCAGGTGATACGGAAATCTCTTGTGCATAATATTTTTTTTGATCAGTAATAACACTTTGTATTAGTATGTCCAAAAAACTGTAACTGCACAGAACTATTCCTCCCTATACAGCACCAGAAAATTGTGTAAAAAAACTTGTATCCCTCTCAGAGTAAATCCTATACAATCCTTAATCCCAAAAGAGCCCCCATCTATGTTCAAATTCTGCAAACGTAGTTCCCCTGAATTCAGTAAAGTTAGCTGCCCACAAAACAGCAATGATAGAGATCTATTCACCATTTTTTGAAGATCTGTTTCCTTGCCTTCAAAGGTTCTATGGTTCCTTTCGCACCAGATCGACCAGGTTATAACCGCAGGACATAAATTCCATAATATTGAGCTCCTTCACCTTCCCCTCTTCTTCTGCTTCCACCCCCAACTGTTACAGACCTCCTTCAACCCATAATGCATCACCCTACTCACCCAAAACCTTCAAAGGAAAGAACACCAAATACCTCCTGTGATTTCACAATGAAGGAATAAGTGTGCTGAGGTTCTCTTCTGATTTGCAAAAGCAGCATCTTGAAGCCAAATACCAGCCCCTTTTCTTCAAATTGTCCAATGTAAGCACTCTCCCTTCTACAGCGGTCCAAAAGAAAAAGGCTACCTTGGAAGGTACACCGCATTTCCAGATCAGCCTCTAAGAACCATCCCAAGTGTTCTCCTCCAACAGAGACTGATGGGACTCAAAAAAGGGGGGGACAGGTTCAGCTTGTGGGCCCCTAGGACAGGACGTTGTCGGGGCTCACTCATTTTAAATTTAAATTCAAGCCTCCCCCCCCCATCTGTGGGCCATGTTGCGTCGGGCCCAGGGCCTGGGGGTGGATTGGGTATTGGTAATATGGACCACTCGTCTGGCCATCCTTCGAGAAGGGTTAGTCCGAGGCCCAAAGCTAGGGTTAATGGTTGGGCTGGTACTGAAGTTAGCGACGGGCTTCGGGCCAGGTCTATTCCCGAATCCAGCAGCCCCTGTAGGAGATCTATCTCCAGGGGAAGAAGAAGGTTGCAGTCTCGGTCCCGTGAATCGCAAAGAAGCAGCGATGATCAGACGGCCGTGTCTAGGCGCAACTTAGTGGAACTGATTTCGAATCAGGTGAGTTTAATGGTGGAAAAGGAAATGAGGAAAGTTTTCTCCAACCTCAGGGAGGATTTTACGGCATTATTGTAGGATGATGAGGACGGCCTGAAGACTTTGGAGTCTTGTTCACGTAGTACCCCTTCTAGGGGGTCGTTTCCTTTGTATGTAATCCTCCTCTGATACAACTTCTGGTGATAGTGGAAAGGCCTATGGTCGAAAGTTGGTTCCAAATTTTTTTAGAAATGGTGAATATGGCGTGGCTGGTGCAGAGGACTCCATTCAGATTTTGGGGAAACCTCTTTGGTATCATGAAGCTACAAGGGGATTCAGTGGTGAAGGTTTTACCGAGGAGCAGTTTGGAATGTATGGGTGTGATAAGAATGACAAAGTTGCAGCTGCGTTGCTTTCCCCATCTATCCATGCCGAGGATAGAGAGGTAGCGCCACCCCCGACTTTGTCTGCCTTGATGAGAGTGCAAGAGGTGAGTGAGGATGACCATCTTTCATTGGTTCCGTATGAAAGTTCCTCGTCGTCTCCTTCCTCTGAGGGGCGGAATGCCCTGGTTTTATGGCTAGTTCTGTGTGTGGCTTGCGGAACAGTACGTTGGATTTTTCAGAGACTTTGACTTGTAATCCGGAAATTTTTATTACAGATTCCGATTGTGATCTTCGTGTGGGTGTTGGACCAGTGAAAGATAGTGTCATGAAGGGCCATTTCAATTCTGAAGGCAGCGGTAAGTACGATCACGGGATCATTCCGTATTCCATGTCTTTACAGTCTGCTTCGAGTCATGGCAATGTCCATCCTTCCTTATCTGCCCAGACATTGGAATCCACATATGCTACAGAGGAATCAAGCGATCAGGTTGGTTCAGGTATGCGGACTCCTTTTTTTAGCAATTTGATTGATACTCTTAAGGTGGGTTCTAACGTATCTTGCAGGCGAGATGGACTGATAAGAGATCTCAACATGTTCACTTCTCCAGAGCCACTTTCCAGATGTGAGGTTTTGGGGACTGAAGAGCATTTACCTCAGATTGGAATGGTGGGGGATGAAGGGGCGAGAAAGTTAGTTAATGAGAAATGTCTGCTAGAAAATTTCTCAGAATGGGATGGGGTTTTAGAGTTAGCTTCCGAACTTCATATTGAAGCTAGGACTAAGAATGGGGAATATATCCCTCTTTCGGTGGCCATGAATGAATTTAGGAGTATAATTGAGGGCGAAAGGTCACGTAATGAAAGGGGGAGCAAGGAGGTGAGAGATTCTCAATGGAGCATTAAGTACTAGCGTAAGAGAAGTAGGGAGCGGTCTGTAGGAGCGATGGACCAGGGTCATTCTTGAAGATCATTAGCTGGAATGTGAGAGGTCTGGAGAGTGGGGATAAGAGGAGAGTGATTAAAGAAGTGTGGAGAAGAATTGGAGCTGATATCCTAGTTATTCAGGAAACCAAGAAAGAAGTTATTTCTAGGAGGGTTGTTAGACAGATGGGAGGGTATAGAAATAAGGATTGGGATTGGCTTCAGTCTATCGGCAGATCTGGTGGGATTTGTATGGTTTGGGACAAAGATTGTGTGAAGAAAACTGAGAGTTGGAGAAGGAAATACTTCATGGCTGTTAAATTCCGGAGTGAGAGTGATGGTTTTGAGTGGGTTTTGGTAGGTGTCTATGGCCCCAATAAGCCTCGCAATTGTCCAATATTTTGGGAGGAACTCAAAAAGAATTCACAATTCGGTGGACGTTCCGTGGTGCCTCTTTGGGGATTTTAATGTTATTAGGTTCTCCCATGAGAAGTCTGGAAAGAGTCAGATCACTAAAAGTATAAGGGGTTTTGCAGAGTTCATTAATGACTGTGATTTGGTGGACTATCCGCTCATAGGTGGAAGATTCATGTGGTCTAACCTACAGGAGATCAGTGTTAGCTGTAGGATAGATAGATTTCTTGCATCAGTCTCCTAGGATGAACACTTTCCTCACGTGTCCCAAAAAATTCTTAGCAGGCCTATTTCTGATCACTTTCCTATTTTAGTGTCTCCGGAGGAGATTGTGAAGGGGGGTCCTCCCCCCTTTAGATTTGAAAACATGTGGCTTCTCCACCCTAATTTTAAGGATCTATTGAGGAGTTGGTGGGAAGAGAAAGATGTGGATAGTGGATGGGAAGGGCATAAATTCATGAGATATATTAGAGGGATGAAGGATAAGATTAAAGTATGGAACAAAGAAGTGTTTGGATGGATCCCAGAACGTAATAAGAAAGCATTGTTAGAAATCCAGAACCTCGACAGTATTGAGGAAGATAGAGTTTTGGAGTTAGAAAAGAGGGAGTGTAGGAGAAAGTGGAAAAAGGAATTAGAAGATATTCTGAAGAAGGAAGAAGTGAGTTGGGGACAAAAATCTAAAATGCTTTGGCTTAAGGATGGAGATGGGAATACTAAGTTTTTCCATAAAATGGCCAACTTTAGAAGAAAAAATAATAATATAGTGATGTTGGCAAGGGAGGGAAATGTGATTGAGGACCATAAGGAGATTGAAAAAGAGATTGTGGATAATTTTCAGACTTTGTACAAATCTGAACAGAAATTCTCATTTGAGGTTAATAAGTTGATGGGTCCTAGTTTAGAAGCTAGTGTAGTTGAGGACATGGACAAAGAATTTCAGGAAGAGGAGGTGAAAAAAGCAATTTGGGATATGGATAGGAATAAGGCTCTGGTTCCAGATGGGCTCAATATGGCCTTCTTCCAAGATTGTTGGGAGTTCACTAAAGAGGACCTTATGAAAGTATTTAAAGAATTCCATTCCAGTGGTATCATCAATAAAGCTACCAATGCCACATTCCTTGTCCTCATTCCTAAAATCAAAGGTGCATTGAGGGTGAAAGATTTCAGGCCCATCAACCTTGTTACTAATGTGTATAATAGTGTCTCTAAAGTTCTTGCTAATAGGCTGAAATTGGTGATTGATAAAGTGGTGTCTAAGAATCATAGTGCTTTTATCCAATGGAAGACAAATTTTGGACAGCATCCTAATTGCTAACGAATGTATTGAGGAATGTACTAGATTAAAGAATCCTGAGTTAGTATTCAAGTTGGATTTGTAGAAAGCCTATGATAAGGTGGAGTGGGTTTTTTTGGAGAATGTGTTTAAATGGAAAGGTTTTTCAGATAAGTGGTGTAAATGGGTGAAAGGTTGTGTTAGTAACGTACATTTCTTTGTTTGCCTTAACGGCGAGATCTCTGGTCTCCTCCCCTCATCTAGGGGGCTTAAACAGGGAGACCCATTGTCTCCCTTTCTCTTCACTTTGGTTAGTGATGTTTTGAGTTGTCTTTTAAACAAGGCTAGGGATATTGGTAAGATTCGTGGGTTTAAGGTCGGGTCAGATATAGTTGAGGTGTCACATCTGCAATTTGCCAATGATACATTGTTATTCTTGAAAGCTTAGAGAGAATCTTTTCTGGAATAAATGTACCCTTAGGATCTTTGAGATGATTTCTGGTCTGAAAGTTAATATGGATAAAAGTAGTCTCTTTGGCCTTTATGTGGATGAAGAATTACTCCAAGAGGGCGCTAGGTTCTTGGGTTGCAATAGGGGGGAGTGGCCTATGAAATATTTGGGTCTCTCTGTAAACGGGAAACATAGGGGGACTCAAATTTGGAACCCAGTTATCGATAAGATGGAACAAAGATTGGCTATCTGGAAAAGGAATTACTTGTCTTTAGGGGGCCGCATCACTTTGATCCAGGCGTCCTTAGGGAGTATCCCTACGTACTACATATCGCTTTTTAAGTTGCCTGTCTCGGTTAGTAAAAGGATTGAAAAACTTCAGAGGGACTTTTTATGGGATGGGGGTGAGAAGAAAAAAGAGTCTGGTCAATTGGGAGATTGTGTGTAATAGTAGAGAGGAGGGGGGTCTCAATCTGAGTAATATAC
>JAUPMG010074761.1:0-13042 GCA_031762675.1 Pachysandra terminalis
CGCTTTTGAGTTATTGAATAAAGTCGTTGTTTATTTCATTTTGTTCCAACCTTGTGATTTGGTTTGATATGGCAATCCGCGGTCCAGAAATAGATCCCGAAGGTTTCACCTCGAGATTCGTGTCGATCCTTGCTAGGGATTCGTGATACGGGTTTTGGGGCGTGACAAGCCCATAAGGGCAAGAGAGTTCCTTGAGGTTTGACAACACGGCATTCCCCTTCAGGGGTGAATCCGTCATAATGCGCAGCTTCAACAAAGTGGGTTTCTGACTCATAAAAGGGAAATGGCCCTGCTATCACCCAAACAACCTTCATATTCAAACACTGGTGATACGAGGAAGGAACTGCCTTTGCTTGGTATATCCATGGCCTACCCAATAGTACAAGGAACGCCGCTCTATCATTAATGACATGGAGTAAAGAGGGAAATTTGAAAGGCCCTACCCGAACATTGAGAGTGATATTGCCCATTGTCTGTTGCCACTGGGTGTTAAATCCCAGAATACGGATCTAGCTAGGGACAATGCACTCCATCGAAACTCCAATTGCTTCTAGAATCTTGAAAGGGATGAGATGGCCAGCAGAACCATTGTCAACCAGCGCCCTTCGAACTTCTATATCATGCAAGGTAGCATTCACGTAAAGTGGATTGTTATGGTCATCCGAAGAAGCCATCATGCCCTCCTCTGTGAAGGTGATAGCATTCTGGTTGCATCTAGGGGTAATATACAGAGAGTTCCTAATTATAACACTCGAAGTGATGCTTCTCAATGATGTCTAGCAACGCTAGAGTGGCCTCATTTCTCATCTCTGGACTGAAATGCATGTCCTCAAAGAACAACTGAAATCTTGTGGTAGTCTTCACATCATCACTTGATTGAGGGTCTAGCCTATGCTTGGCCTGGATAGAGAGCATACGCACGGCTTCCTTTCCTTTCCCTTTTATGTTGGGGAAGAGGATTAGTGTGCACCTTTGCTTCCGGGATAGCGATGTCTCCAGCCGCCAACCTAGTATGGAATATCTTTCTCAATGCCCAGCAGTCAAACGTAGAATGACGAGTATTGCGGTGGAACTTGCAATAACGCGGGGACCTCTTATCCGCTTCTATGGGGCCCTTCTCAACAAGTGGCAGCAAGACACGATCATCCTTAATCCATTCCTATTGCAAGGCATCAAGCTGGCAGGAGAACAGGTTGCTTCAGGAGGTGGGGCGTGCTTCTCTCGGTTGTTGGTATTGCTACTACTGTTGCTGCTAGATCTGTCTTTCCTCTTTGGAACAGGCTCCTCGTCCTTCTCTGAAGTAACAACTAGAGTATGTTTCCTCTCTCCTTTCTTCTCAGGAATAGGTATAGATGCATTCATCCTCTTGGTATACTCGTACAGCTTGGTGAAGCTTTTGATCTCATGGTTCTCCAAGTGAATACATTAAGTAAAGAGCATACCGTTGATGCAGATCCTGACAAAATTCTCCTCAGAAGAAGCTTCAGTGCAGTTGATCACCAGGTCCCTGAAACGCTTGACATAGGCCACCAGATCTTCATTCGGCCTTTGTCTTTCACGGCTGAGATCAATGATAGTGAGCTTCTCCTGTATAATGAAGACCTTGTAATGAAATAGGGCCACCATGTCCTCCCAGGTACGCACCGAGCCAAGCTCCAACCTACTATACCAAGTATAAGCACGCTCAGAGAGTGATTTTGAAAACTCACGTAGACGGAGGTTCTTGTTGCAAGCATAAGCCCCCAGAGCTTCTATGAAGCTTCCTGACATTCCCCTTTTTCCCTGAAAACTAGGAAAAGACAATAGCCTCGTAGTCCTTGAGATGCGGCTTGCTAAGGAGTTCTTCTGGGTACAAAGGACAGAAATCACTCCTAATCCAGTATGTATCCTTGGACTGGGATTTCTGGAGAAGAGCTTGCACATCAGCAATGGTAACAAAGTCAGTTTTGGGAGCAGGTGGAGGAATGGGTGTATATTGAGGAGGGTTTACAATAGGAGAAGTTTTGAGGACAAGATTTGGTGGAGGATTAAAACCACGCTTGTTAGAAAGAGCATCCAACTAAGCCTGTAGGATCTGAATAGTTGCCGTGAGAGATCTAGCTACCTCATCAGGGTCTTGAGGAGGAACAAGTTCCTGAGGAGGATTCTGTTCCTGAATTTCTTCCACAAAAGGAACAATGTTTGAGCTGGACGGATCCATGGACAAGATGTAAGGTGAAAACAACAGTAGACTGACAAACACTGCAAGGAATGACTACAAGCTCCCAATGGAGTCATCAAATGGTGATGCGGGTTTTGTAATGGACAGATATATTACAGAGAAAAAGACAGCTAATATGGCCAATACAACCACCATTCCAGAGCAATAGGTAGGAAGAGCTTGTCTCAAGACGGCCTAACCTGTCGTGCAGCCGTTCTGCTAAGAGCACTCCTTCTCAACTTTGACCTGTGAATAAGACAAAGAGGAGTAAAGGGTAAATAGGATATTCCAATAACCGAAAGTCAGTTCGAATGCATATCTCAGAGCAAGAAAACTTCAGAGTTCGAATAACTCGAAGTCTATAACATGTAGAGAAATACACGTTTATGACTGACTATCCCATTTCTCTTTCAATGCCTTTACTCACTGCTGTCTTCTACCACTTGAATTCAGAGAGATTTTAGAAATTCTCCAAGCTTCAGATTATCCTTTTAATGGATGATGCGCTCTGCTATTTATAGAGAATTTGACCTCAAAATAGGACAAATGTCAATCAAACAAATTTCCAGAGATGTGCTTTTAAAATATCCCCATGGATTAAACATATCCCAAATGCCACATGTTTTTCAACACGCCTAAGTTATTTCCAGAGAAAGGGATGAGTCATTCAATACTTTCAAGACTTGCTCTGTGATAGGTTGCTTTGGAACTTGGGGAACACGGATTGAATGACGCCTGTCTCATGCATACAAATCCCAAAAGCAACGTCTCCATTCTTACTGCCATTCCAGAAAAGACAAAACCCCCTTCAGATAAGTTGAAAGCAGATATTATAAGTGGATGAGGTTATATCACGTGCTTTCCATTTCTAAAGAATCCGTCTGAATCAACTCCAAAGGAGTCTCTTCAATGTCATAAATACCTTTCTAGAATCCGTATATCTCGAAGGAACTCCCTTTGGTAAGTATTTTCTTTCGAAGGAGGCCAAAAGCAACTATATTCACAAGGTGACCAATATATTCTCGAATTTCCTATATAGAGAACTCAAAGTTGAGTTTCTCAACAGGGAACTCGTTTTCATGATCAATAGTCCCTGTAAAGAAGAGTTTACCTTAGAATCATTTAAGTTTATAGCTACAGTAACCAATTCGAGTGCCCTCAACGTCAAGGAGATCATAAATAAATATGTTCCCTTGTGAGTTCCTTTGAAGTAAAGTGAGAGGAAGCTTCTCAAAGTACGAGGAAATACTTCTGGAGAGGGCATGAATTCGACTTCTGAAGCTCTTTCCACTAGGAATTTACTTTTAGAAGTCAAATTATATCCAAAATATAACTCGAAGTCGATTCCTAAAGATAAATAAGAGTGACTTCGAATCTTACTTTATAATTCGGATGCATACCATAGTGCATTCAAGGGGGTAAACCCAAATCTATGTCCTTCGAAAGGGACAAAATCCTTAAGTCTTTTTTAGCGAGAAAAGAAAAGACAAAAATTGGGGATAAAGGAGAATTATTAAAAGCAAAGGCCTTGCAAGCAAATTTTGGAACATCAAGCGAGAGAATAACAAAGTCAATCATCCAGAAATCCAAGGAACAACAAAAATTCAGAAGAGGCAGGGCCAAAAGAGAACAAGCCCAAAAGAAGCAACTCATGATGAAGCACAAAAAAAGCATATCACCTTTCAATAGAGTGCACTTAAAAGGAGGCTTCATGTTAGTCCTCCAATGAAGATCACTCAAAAACAACATGGAAGCGAGACCTTCAAAGAAGAGCAGAAGCAACCAAGCTGAAGAGATAATTGATGCAAGAAGACAGGAGATTGTATTGTAATAGTCGGTCTAGTCAAAAGCAATTTTGTCTCTTTTGAATCTTGTCTCATACGTGGACCTGATTCTAGACAGTTCTGCAACATTAATCATTGAGGTTGGGACCTGTCCAACTCTTTTAGGCAGCTCAATGATGACTAGGCTTAACACTGATAAGTCATAGTCCTCAATAATCTCCGAGTTCATGAATTGAACGTTTCTTTTAGTCAAACATATTTTTCATAAATTGAATTCCAAAAAACAAAAAAAAAATGAATTGATCATTGAAAGAAACTTGAAACCTTCTCACCTCTGAGCTATACATAGCTCAAAGAGGTTTAGACCTTTGTGCTTTGTCTTTCTGAGATGTAGCAACATCGCCTCTTGAAAGACAAGCATTCACCCTTTCGGGAATAGACACATTCCCTTGACAGAACACCTTTTAACAATACAGAAATATTGGAAGTTTAAAGTATAAAGAGTATTTTTAGTATAAAGCACAATTTCATTGAACTGTGCAAATTGAAGTCATGTCTTTTCTTTGTCGTTTGTCGCTCGCAACTCTGACAAAGAGGGGCAGCTGTAGACACCCAATTTACACCAAAGTGCAGTTTTTCCGGTTTTTGCAGCTCATTGAAGGCTTGGCTTGAGAATCAGCAACTCCAAATCATCATTTGAATCCAATCTCTACCATGTGCTCAAATTCGTTCAAAATCTCAGAAATCCATAAAAATCGCAAAAATTCCTAAAAATGATTAAAATACCCCTGCAAGTGTCACCTGCTTTATATTTTGCTCCAAGTATAATTTGGACCTTAAATTCAAAATCTAGGCTGAAAATACTTTCCGACGGTTATAATATTGGCTAGGTTCGGGATTGCAAAATAAAATGACTGTTTTACCCCCCAATAGTTTTTTATCAAAATTGACAATTTCTGAAGGCTAAAACAAGATTTCGGTTTCGGATTTGATTTCTCTGTCAAAACGACTGTAATTTTGTGAAAATCCGAGTTCGGGAGTTGAAGGGATATTTTTGGTATTTCCAAATTATCAAAAAATGACGGAAAATATAATGGGAAGAAAAAATAGTAAAAAATATTTTAGGAGAGAATTGAAATAAAATAATGGGGTGAATATTTGAGAAAGATTTTTCATGTGTCAAATTCCAAGAAGTAGGAAATGAAAATTTTTTAGAAGTTGCCACATGGCAAATCACAAACCCAAAAGAAGAAAAATAAAATAAATAAAATAAAAATAAGATTTGGAAGGTTCAAAAAAATTGTCTTTAAAATGTCATGCATTTCTTTATACTTTTATGATCTTAGTAGTCAAATAAAACTTTTGAAAATGGAGAAAAGGGTGTACAACCCAACTTTTAAGAGACTGTGACCATAAATTTGGGGACGGAGAAGGACCCAAAACAGGTGGAAATCGGAGTCTTGTTATTCTCTAAGCAAAAAAGTGAATGTTTATATAGAAGTTTTTGTTCGATCGTGTCAAAACTTGCTAAGGATAGATACAGACCTTGTTGTTCACAGATTGTCAATTTTGCCTAAAAAGTGAAGTTAGTTGAGACGAAGCGATTGTTGAGAATCTGAATGGAGAAAAGATCAAGTATGTGATTCATGTTCATAAGATCAAGAGATTCAATTTGAAGAAGAATCAACTGTATTCTTTTTAATCTAACTGACATCATTGGAGTATAAGGAGATGAAAAAGTTCAAGTTGGATGTAAACAAAGAAGAATATTGGATTTTCATTTGTCATGGATAATCTTTTTTAAGTGTATGGTCAGAGCATTTGACAATAAAGCAAGGCGTTGAACTTTCCAGGAAGAGAATATCATCACATCAAGAAGATTTTCACAGAAAATTCAAGCAAATCATATATCACATACTGTGAAGAAGGTTCTTTTCAATACAGGTGCATTGAGAGGATTTTTCTTGAATCAATTTAGAATAAAAAATTATTTTGCTTGAAATTAAATTTTAACTTGAAATGATCAATTGCAATTTTTCATTTGAATCCTTAAATCGCAAAATCCCTAGTTTAACCATTTTGAGCCATATAATTTCTTTTCTATGACCCAAACTGGGATTGGCCACCCCACACTGGGCAAAGAAGTATAATCAACGGATCCCCACACTAGGGCAAAAGAAATAGAATCAATGAAAATTTTGGAAAAAGTTATATTGAAGATTTATAAATTGAGGCAAGAAAAAAAAATTTGGGAAAAATTTTGAAGATTCACAAGTTGAGGCAATAGATGTTGGATTTAAAAAAAAAAGGCGAAAAAAAAGAACTTGGAAGGGAAATTGGGAAACACTCAAAACTGGGGTAAAATGTTTCACATCCAAGGGAAAGGAAAAAAAAAAGGGAAATATAATTGGGGCAACAAGTTTCATATTTGGGAAAATTCAAAGAAGAGGAGAGAAATGCACTCGAGCTATGCAATCCCAGTTCACCTATTCCTAGAAAATATTGTCTTTGAGCATTTTTATCGTTCTTTCATAAACCTAACCCAGCCTTCGTTTCGTCCTATATTATAAGTCATCTTTTGATCAAGATAATTTTTAATTGTAAGGCAATTTAACTCTATTTTGATTGGTGATGACGGAAGGAAAAGCTTCAAAAAATCACATGCACGATGAAAAGTTGCAAAGGCGTTGTTGCGGAAAAATAATGTGGAAGCCAACTTTGGTGAAAACCTTAACAGGTGCTAGAGGCACAAATGGCAAAAAAAAAATAAAGGAAAGAGAAAAAGAAAGAAACGGAGAATTTTTTTTTTTGAAGTCAGTTGAGGAAAATAACCCCGAGTATCAGTTTGGAATCATCTTACTACTTTCAGAGAGTGCAACGATATTTACAAATCATTCAATGAGCTGAAAGCATTCTATTTATACTGGGGCATGCATTATCTTAATTGACATCTTTGAACAGCTTGGTCTAGTATCATTCTGCCAGTCCTGATCAGGTCGAGCCGAGCATCTCTTTCTTTCTCTCAAGAATCGAACAGATAGCGTTGTCTCTAATAATCATCGGGGTTGAATTCAAACTCCTAAAATTCTTGTTACAACTCTCTGATGTTGTTCCATCACATCCTTGATATTCATTTGGAGAGTTTTTAATCTGGCTATTCCAATCATCTTAATATAAAGAAAATGTTGAAACCAAGGATGATAAATCTAGGGTTTTCAAAAGAAAAGAAAAAAAAAAGTGTTCAATTTACAAATCTTCAGATTATTTGAGGTCTTCAAAAAAAATCAAAAAAAAAAATTCAAGAAAAAGACAAAAAAAAAATCTCTATCTCTGTCTTTGCATTTGTATTTTATTTCTTTAAGCTATAGATATCACAGAGTGCAAGAAAAGAAAAGAGTTGGAGAAAAAGCTAAATCATTCAGAGCAAATGCCTTGCGGGGAAGCTTCATGAAATGAGCGAGAAAAGAAAAGACAAGAATTGGGGATAAAGGAGAATTATTCAAAGCAAAGGCCTTACGAGGAAATTTTGGAACATCAAGCGAGAGAAGAGCAAAGTCAATCATCCAGAAATCCAAGGAAGAACAAGAATTCAGAAGAGGCAGGGCCAAAAGATGCAACTCATGATGAAGCACAAAAAGAGTATATTACCTTTCCAATGGGCACTTAAAAGAAGGATTCCTGTTAGTCCTCCAATGAAGATCACTCAAAAACAACAAGGAAGTGGGACCTTCAAAGAAGAGCAGAAGCAACCAAGCTGAAGAGATAATTGATGAAAGAAATAACAAAAATAAAATAAAATAAAAATAAGATTTGGAGCTTTCTCCCTCCTCCCAATCTCTCTTTACTTTTTCCCATTCTCTTTCTATTCTCTCCCCTTTCTTTTTCTCATGATCTTTCTATTCTCTCTCCCTCCTTCATTTCCTCATCTTTCTTTCTATTCTCTTTCCTTCCTCCTTCCTCCTTCCTCTATTTCCTGTTTGAAGTCTTTTTCTTTATTTTTCTTTCTCTCCTCTTCTATTTAAGAAAGCAAGTGACCGACCGTGAGAAAAAACAGGAAGCTCTCCCTCTCACACCTCTTCTTCCCCGAGGAGACCCACAACTGACACAAAGAGCCTCTCCCCTTCTCCATTCGGTTGGTGATGGCACCACCTTCCCCATCCAACGATGACGTCAACTCCAATTCGGCGATCTCATGCACACTCGAATCCCATCCGGTAATCCCTCTTCCATTCTTGTTCTTCTACTCCATTTGTTTCCTTTTCTTCCACAAGCTCCACCCCATTCTCCCTTCATCTCTCTCTGTTCAGACTTTCTTCTCACACCTCTCTTCCTCCATTAAAACCATCTTCAACCAAGCTTCCAAACACCCTGTTCAACATCCTCCTTTTCGTCCATCACCACCGAAGCTCCCCACACCTCACCAATCGCACCGCACCACCACCACTTTTCCTCTGCTCCCACGCATTCCCGACGACCACCTGTTGCACCATCACCTCGCGCCCACTATCTCTCTCCCTTTCATTTCCCCTCTCTCCCTTTCTTCTCCTTCTTCTTTCCTTACTTCCCCTTCCCCTGTTTTCTTCTTCCTTTTCTTCTCTATAAAGCAAAAACCAGAAAAAACAAAATAACTACAGCCCCCCCGTTAGAGATAGCGGGTGGCTCATATTCACTAGGCTCTCGATCCAAGGGGAAGGTGGTCCGAGGGGCCCCATGGGAAGAGGCCACCTTCTTGGGTCAGGTTAACTCATTGTGTGTGCCAGTATGGTACTAAAGGGGTTGGGACGGGGGTGTGCAGGGCGCTTCGCCCCCCGCCGTATGGTAAGGATATATTGGGGGTTTGTCACATATATCCCTATGGAGTTAAGTTGTAACCCTAATTTCTTTTGAACATAGTGGAAAACCTTCTTCTCTCCCGAGAACGTAAGCAAGCTTGATCGAACCTCGTAAATCTGTGTGCATTGTTGATCTTTGTTCTCTATTTATCTTTATTGCTTGATCTCATCTTAACAATTGGTATCAGAGCTAGGTTGATCTAGCAATAATGGTGAACCCTTCGAATGCAAAGTACGATCTGGAGAAGTTCGACGGAACTGGGAATTTCGGACTTTGGCAGCGAAGGGTGAAAAATTTGCTGGTACAACAGGGTTTGGTAAAGGCGTCGTATGGGAAAACGAAGAAGCTAGAAAAGATGAGTGATGAGGAATGGGAAGAATTGGAGTTAAAGATAGCAAGTACCATTTGACTTTGTCTTGCAGACGTAGTAATGTATCACATCATGGATGATGAATCGCCTGCAAGGATCTGGGCGAAACTAGAGAGTCGATACATGTCCAAGTCTCTAACCAACAAGCTGTATCTTAAGTAGAAGCTATTTGGGCTTAAGATGGCAGAAGGGGCGGATTTAACACAGCATATAAATACATTCAATCAGATCATCAGTGATCTTCTGAGGATTGATGCAAAGTTTGAAGAGGAAGATAAGGCACTTATGCTTCTAACATCTCTTCCGGTCTCTTACGAGCACTTGGTTACAACCCTACTTTGGGGTAAGGAAACTCTGGAAACAGAGGAGGTTACTGCAGCACTTCTGTCTTATAATCAGAGGAAACATAACAATAAAAATCCTCAAGGTGAAGCGCCGGTAGAAAAGGGTAATCAGGATCGCGGAAGGAAGAAAGAGAGGAATCTACCAGATAAGAAGAACTCCATATCAAAATCAAAAGGGAGGATGAAGAATGTAGAGTGCTACAAGTGTCATGAGAAGGGACATATGAAGAGAGACTGTCCAAAGTGGAAGAAGGAAAAGGAAGAGAAATAAAAAAAGGAAAAATCCTCAAATACAGTGAATGTAGCAAAGGATAGCTCAGATCAGAGTGACGGAGATATGCTTTCAGTTTCATCAAGTACTGATCGTTTCACAGATTCATGGATTTTTGATTCTGGATGCTCCTATCACATGTGCCTGCACAAGGACTGGTTCGACACTTACAGGTTATCAAATTGTGGCAATGTTCTAATGGGCAATGATGCTTCATGCAAAGTCATTGGAATAGGCATGATTAGGATTAAGATGTCTGATGGTGTTGTGAGGACATTGGGTGATGTGAGGCATGTTCCAGATCTGAAGAAGAATTTAATTCCGTTGGGTACCTTGGACTCTAATGGCTGTAAATACAAAACAGAGGGTGGAGTTATGAAGGTGACCAAGGGTGCCATGGTGATGATGAAGGGTCAAAAGGTTGCAGGAAATATTTACAAGCTACTAGGGAATACAGTTGTAGGAGGAGCTAATGCAACCATACCTGCAGAATCAGGTACTGATGATACTCTTTTGTGGCATATGAGACTAGGTCATATGGGTGAGCGGGGCATGATGGAACTTCATAAGAGAAATCTGTTGAAGGGGGTTAAATCATGTAAACTGGACTTCTGCAAATACTGTGTTCTTGGGAAACAGTGTAAAGTTCAGTTTAAGACAGCTACACATAGGAGTGAAGGCATACTAGACTACGTACATTCTGATGTAGGGGAACCAGTGAGAGTTAAATCAAGAGGCGGATCTCAGTATTTTGTGAGCTTCATCGATGAATACTCAAGGAAGGTTTGGCTCTACTTCATGAAGCACAAGTCAGAGTCTTTTACCAAGTTCAAGCTTTGGAAAGCAAAGATAGAAAATCAGACCGAGAAGAAAGTTAAATGCCTTAGAACAAATAATGGTACAGAGTACGAGGATACAGAATTTCTGAAATTCTATGAGGAGCATGGCATCAAAGGCATTTTACAGTTCGAAAGCACCACAACAGAATGGTGTGTCTAAGAGGATGAACAGAGCAATTGCAGAAAAAGCAAGGTGCCCGAGATTGAATGCTGGGATGCCTAAGAACTTTTGGGCTGAGGTAGTAAATATGAGATGCTACATCATCAACAGATCTCCTAGAGCAGCACTTGATGGAAAGGTTGCAGAAGAGGTATGGACAGAAACAGAAGTAGATTACTCCATGATGAGGGTATTCGAGTGTTCTGCGTATGTTCATATACCTAGTGATGAAAGGTCAAAGTTTGACCCAAAATCTAAAAGGTGTATCTTTCTCAGTTATGAGAAAGGGGTGAAGGGGTACAAGTTTTGGGACCTCGAAACACAGAAGGTGGTGATCAGTAGAGATGTGGTGTTTGATGAGAAATCAATGCTTAAATCTTTTAAGAAGATGGGAAGCATCTGGTAGAAGTGAGTAGCAGCAAGATGACAATGGTGTAGGTGGAGTTAGTTGTTTCAGATACAGAAAATTATGTTCAGCCAGAAGAAGCATCTAGTGTGCAGGAGCATCACAGCATAGCCTTAGACAGGCCCAAAAGCACCAAGAAGCCACTAGCAAGGTATGATGACTTTGTTTCCTTTGCACTTACAGTGAGTAGTGGAGATCCTTCTACTTATCAGGATGTAATCAACTGTAATAAGAAAAGTAGATTGATGGAGGGTATGATGGAAGAAATAGAGTCATTGCACAAGAATGAAACTAGGGATTTGGTGGAACTTCCCAAGGGAAAGAAGGCAATAGGGTACAAGTGGATGTTCAAGAAAAAGGTGGCAACATCAGAAAAGGAAGGAAAGAAGTTCAAGGCCAGGTTAGTGGGAAAGGGGTATTCACAAAGGAAAAGGGTTGATTACAATGTGGTGTTCTCACCAGTTGTTAGGCACACTTCTATTAGGACGTTATTGGCTCTAGTGCCCAATTCCAATCTGGAATTGGAACAACTTGATGTAAAGACATCTTTCCTTCATGGAGATTTAGAGGAGCAGATTTATATGGAGCAGCCGAAGGGTTTCAAGCAACCTGAATCAGAACACCTTGTCTGCAAACTGAAGAAGTCACTTTATGGGCTGAAGCAGTCTCCACGACAATGGTCCAGGAAGTTTGACTCACACATGATTCAGATTGGCTACACCCATTGTGAGTATGATTGTTGTGTTTACCTTAGGGTTCTTAAAGATGATTCTTATATTTTTCTGATGCTTTATGTGGATGATATGTTAATTGCTGCTAAGAGTATGGATTAAATTGACAAACTGAAGTCCTTGCTAAGCAAGAAGTTTGACATGAAAGATTTAGGAGCTGCCAAGAAGATTCTTGGTAGGGAGATTCGTAGTGACAGAAAGCTATGGGTGTCTCAACAAAAGTATTTTGAGCAGGTGTTGAAGAAGTTTAGCATGAATGATGCTAAATCTGTGAGTATATCATTAGCAAGCCACTTCAAATTATCTGCTAGACAATGTCCACAGACAGAAGCAGAAATTGAAGATATGTCCAAGGTACCACATGCCAATGCTGTAAGATATTTGATGTATGCAATGGTATGCACCAGACCTGATTTGGCACATGCAATTAGCATGGTGAGCAAGTACATGGCTAATCTAGGAAGAGAACACTGGAATGCAGTTAAATGGATTTTTAGGTACTTAAAGGGTACAACAGGTCATGGCATTATGTTTGAGAGGCTGTAAGGTTTACTTTCACTTATGGGATAAGTGGCTTCAAATTATGAAAGTGACTTTGATGACAGAAGGTCTACTACAGGTTATGTCTACACTCTTGCAGATGGGCGTATATGTTGGAGATCCATGCTACAACCTACTATGCATTGTCCACTACTGAAGCTAAATACATGGTAGTAACAGAGGCTGCAAAGGAAGCATTGTGGTTAACAGGGTTAGTCAAGGAACTTGGAATAAAGCAAAACGGAGTTCAGGTGTATTGTGATAGTCAGAGTGCCATTTACTTGGCAAATCACCAGGTATACCATGCAAGAACAAAGCATATTGATGTGAGGTTTCACAAGATAAGGCAACTGGTCACTACAGGTGAGGTAATACTTGAGAAGGTTCACACTTCAGAGAATGCAGCTGACTTGTTGACAAAGTCTATTCCTACAGATAAGTTCAAGCATTGCTTGGACTTGATCAATGTTACTCGACGTTGAAGAGCAGGAGTATCCCTACCCTTATTGGTTCAAGGTGGAGGCACAGAGTTTTGATATCTTCAAGGTGGCTGAATATTCACCA
>JAUPMG010074772.1:0-11492 GCA_031762675.1 Pachysandra terminalis
ACAACGATTAGCATTTGTTTTTGAAACGAATAGGGAGCCATACACTTTAAGATTGGCCAACGAGCCTTCCAAACACCAAAACAACGTTCAACTACATTTTTTAGCGAGGAATGTGCATGATTAAATTATTTTTTAGCATCTCTTGCTTGACTACCCCGTCGAAAGTCTTGTAGGTGATAGTGGACTCCCTTGTATGGAGCTAAAACTCCCGTCATATTCAGATACCCAGCATCAACTACGTAGCATTTACCTAAAACATTTATAAAATTATATATACATATATATTCAATTTCACTATAAATAGGAGAGAGACGAATTAATACTTACTTGTGAATTTCCTCACTGTCCTATCGCTCCAAAGAAAGAAAAACTTGCAGAGAAGAAAGTTGTGTGATGAGTACAGAATATTTGGGAAGATTTTATAATGCACAGAAGAATTGTTTAGAGCTGAAAATCACGATTCTCAAGCATGATTTGATTACGTATTTTAACAAATCAATTAGTCATTATAGTTGAAATGGAGTCAGAGATCTTCGTTTAACGTTGATCAATTAGTCATCATAGTTGAGATGGAGTCAAATCTTTATTTTTCTGAAAGTTGTTAAATCTTTAAGAATTTGAAGTTTTATTTCTCCTGTTCATCTTCTTCAAAATTTTGCTAAAATTTTTTGTCAGTAAAGCAAGAGATTCAACCACATATTCTTTGTCGTCAAACTCTTCTTCTTCCTTGGGATTCTGAACTTCGGCTTGAGGAGCGATGCTTTTCTCCCTTTTAACTTGCTTCAGATTCATCTTGAAGGTCTGCAACGAGCCCATCAATTCATCCAATCTCATAATGCTCACATCTTGGGCTTCTTAAATAGCGGTGACTTTGTATGAAAAATTTTCAGGCAGTGACCTTAGAGATTTTTTACAAGTTTTGTCTCAGAGTATTTTTTTTTCTAAGAGCAAAGGCTTCATTAGTTATATCACATAATTTAGAATTAAAATCAGCAATTTTTTCATTCTCATGCATCTTCAAATCTTCGAACCTGGAAGCCAGCATCTGGAGCTTTGAGAGTTTTACGATCGTGGTTCCTTCATGAGCAGTCTGCAGGGTATTCCATGCATATTTGGTTGATTCACATGTAAAGATAAGCTTGAATTGATTTGATTGGAAGAAATACATAGAAGGATGTTCTTGAACCTAATTTTAAGTTGAGTGGATATTTTTATCTTTTTAATCTATCTATATTGTAAAGGGAAAGGGTGTATTGTAAAGCATGCTAAGAGATTTTTTAAAATTTTCAAAAGTAATCTTTAATATGATTAATTTTTTAATATGATTAGGATAATAATGTCTTGGGTTTATTCTAGGAGGCGACAGTTAAATTTTCAAAATAATCGTTCCCACTTTATTTCACTTATAAAAAAAATTACGTGACAAAAAAAATGGTTAACGCATTTTAGATATTTATCAATGTGCAACACATTCCACCCACTAGTGATGTATTATAAAAGCTAATGGATAATTTTATCATTTTAAAGATTACACTTCGATTTAAGGTTAAATTACATAAACCTTCCTTGAGATATATGCATCAATTATGGATACATACCTTTGCCTTTTTAAAATAAGATTGTCCTCCTTATAGGTTTAAAAGGAGGTCACATTCACCTTCTTTCTATTAAGTCACCATCAAGTTATATAATGGAAAATGCAAATATCAATGTATATATTTCACAACCTGAATTCTAAAGCATGACTCACACGCACGTGAGCATAAATCTAGGATTCTAAGCCTAACTCTCACCCTCAAATCAACCAAACTCATACACCAAGAAGAGTGGAAAACCACAAACACCTCAGAGAAATCCATATACAACATAGGATCCACAGTGGAAGCTAACATCATCATATATAAATGAAATCAAGAATCTCTAAGTGGTTCACACTTCCAATCATAATTGAATAGTACAAAATACATCAAGTCTTCAAGGGAACAACCACTCCCTCACAACACTCTCTAACTACATACCTCACAAAAATAAAGAAAGTAAGGAAACTAAACACGCCCGCGGCCTCAGGAGTCCACCTCAGCAATCCTAACCGAAGTCCTGGTCGTACCTCTCGTACTCACCTGAAATGTTAGGAGCCAAAAGGCTTGAGCTACGCTCTCAACAAGTGCTATGTACAAATGCAATGTAATAATGAGGATGACCTTATGTATACATGAGATGCCATGATCAATGCAAGGTTCATTTGTTTTATGTAATGACATGAACGAATATATATAAACACGATGATCTCATCAAACACGTGAAATGCACATGAATGTTATCAACTCTGTGTTTATTTGATGTCTCACGCTTGATCCCGGATTGCAACACCATGTATCACAATCATGGATACATGGCCCCTTTCGGGCTAAGGATGCCTCGCCGATTCTGTGTTTACAACACAGTTTTAGGGAGTCACAACCCGTGAGGAGTCATGCCCACCTCTATTTTTTATCACGGGAATGAATCTGGGGCTCACCAAGATATCCCTCGTGTACATCATACACACACACACAACCAAATGGTCGTCATCCATATATGTGTGTGTGTGTGTGTGTGTGTGTGTGAATAAGATATTTATACAGGTATCCATGGGCTATTGGGGTTGCAAATCCCTCACCCTCAAATCATATCAGATTTGAATAATCAAAGTCCCTCTTTGGGACACCAGAGATCCATGTCTCTCATTTGGCACTTCACCCAGAAGTCCAAGGATCCTCACATTAACCTCTGGTCCTTCATAAAGGATCCAAGGTAGTCTGGGGTCCAAGTCTTCACAATGACTGATCGTGCATGCATGTCCATTATATGAATGACATTAGCACACAACTACATGATATGCAACATAACATTTAGTGGAAAATCATCACTCAATCTAAATATGTTGAATTCACTTATCAAGAATTGATGATAGGATGCAAGAATGACATTTTATATAATCACGTCATTCTCATATATAGTCAATCATCAACTATCCATACATGATACACTACGGGTCATGCATAGGAGTAACGGTTCTAGTTTCAGTCCACTAGTCCATACACGTCATCAAGTCCAAAAATATCAAGCATGATTATGTTAAACATCAACACTTCACACTTCACGCAAGTATGTAATATGAAATATAAGTTCAAACAATACGGCATAACAATGGGCAAGCCTGGGTATCAATTCCCTCTATCAAAGACTCCCAAAACACCACTCAGTCATCCACTGTCGACGGGTCCCATCAGTGGACCGACGTACTCACCGATAGGGTCTCAAAGGGTCTCTTCGGTGGGTGTCGTAGGTGCCACCGACCAAAATCTAAGGCCAAACCAATCTCTCCGTCGGCGGACTGATGACCCGCCGAACATACACTAAAGGTCTCCTTGGGGGTGTTGTCGGTACCACCGACCACCCACCAATAATATTCGTCGGCGGGTTTGTCGGTGCCACCGACGAATCCGCCGACCAAAGTCCAAGGTTCAAAAAGGAGAGGGAGTTCTCTATAATTGATGCATACTCAATGGAGGTTTTTGTAATTATTATAAATTTAAAACAATGTTTTTAACTACCCTAGTCACAATTTTAGAATCATTCACGCTCTTAATCGAAATGTTCTTCTTAAATAAGAGTATCCATTTGAAGTAGCTTTCAGAAGTGTCACCAAACACCCTAAGTATTAGGCAGGAATCCCTTTCATGTACAAGAAGGAATGTTTGGCCCTTGTGAAGTTGTGACAGACAGGCCTAAGAAGGTTATGGAAATAATATAAAAACACGAGAGGAATTTTCTTTGGAAAAAGGGAGGTGGAAAGAAGAATCATTTGGTAGAGTAGCAAATGGTATCTGGGGAAAATTACTAAGGATGTATTATTATTGGTTATACGGTGAGGCGAAATCAAGCATGTTTGGTAAATGTTTTTGTTGTTTCAGTAAGGATGGAAAAAAGCTCATGATGGAAGGTTTTGGGTATCCCATGGGAGGGCCTACATGAGTGGGCCAACTAGATTCTTATTGGTGGAATGTCCATATTAGGCAACTACCCAAGCTCCTCTGATGTGGGACTCTCATATTCCTTATGAGATAAGGATGAGTTAGAGTTCATCTAGGAGCTGAGTAGAGGTTTCCATGTAAAGAAACCTCCTCCATAAAACAAGGCATCAAACGTGATATCAAACCTGATCTCTCTCTCTCTCTCTCTCTCTCTCTCTCTCTCTCTCTCTCTCTCTCTCTCTCTCTCTCTCTTCATCTCTTCTTCCTCCTAGGGATTTGGTTTGCTTCTAGGGTTCCATACGATAGCCATTATTTGATTATGGGCATATTTGTGTGGTTCTAGTAGTCACGCATATATCAATGTGGATGGATTCTGATTCATGATCGAGTTATTTTGTGCAAATTCGGGTTCATATATGGAGAGGTACGTGATTCGGTTCAATTTTTCCTTCAGAAGGTATCACCATTAAATATGACAATCATTAAAAATAAATGGAATATCAACCCTTGTACAAAGATCTTTAGCAATAATCGTTTGAAGAACATCATGGGCTTATTTTCGTAGTTTGGCCCACTTGTACAATTCAACATAGGTATTAGAATGTGTGTTTGTTTTTGGTCAGATCTCTAGTGACAAAGTCCACTTTATTTTCCATTTATCCAAGGCTTTTCCAATTTTAATCTCACAAGGACATATTGGTAGCGAATGTATTCCCTTGGACCTTAACTGGTTTGATTTGGAATCTATTGTTCAGGCATTATCCCATACTAGAGCACTAGTAGAATTGACTTTCTTCATCAATTTTTTGAAGGATATGTTCATTAACCCCTTAACCACTGACTCCCAAGCTTGGATCCTTGATTCTATAGGTATTTTCTTGATTCATTACTATTTACGCTTCATCAGGTGGGATGCTCACCTTCCCACCCCCACCACCCTATATTTTTTATGCTTGTTATCAGTAGAAATCATCTGTCCCACTCAATATCAGAGCATTCGCCTGAATTTTGTCATTGCACAGGATTAACACCATTGTTACTCTTTAGAGAAGAAGAAAGTGTTCGGCATTGTCTCCACATATATACTTATCGTGTGTGGGCTACGGTGAGATGATTGATCATCTTTCTTACACTGTGGTTTTTCTAGGGAAGTTTCAAACCACTTCTTGAGGGAGGTGTAGGTTTCACAAGTTTTACCTATAAGTATTCATCTTTGACTAGTGGAGATTTCTTAGCTTGAGTGAGAGTGGGGATTGTTGTATCGTGCTCTATTTGGTGCATGTGTATCACATCCCAAACTTAACATATCTCAAAGAAGTCCCTAGAAGTCTGAGACATAAATCTCACCCCATTCCACAATGGGAGTTAAAATCAATACATAGCCAAATTATTATAAGTAAAATATGAGAATTTATATAATATCAAAAATATAGTCAAAGTATGGCTATTACATCCAAAATAAACATAACATGGCAGCGGAAAATAAAATAAAATCATTTAGTTTCATGCTTCAAGTCAATCTCTATTAACTATTGAAAACCAAATCTATTAATTACTTTATTACAGAAAATAATCCCTACTACAAGTTCTACTAAAATCATCAAATAAAACCCTAATAATGACTAATATCTCCAAGGCATCTTTGTCCTCCATCTTGGTCCTCATGTCCATCATCTATAGGTCCTGAAATATATTGTGCTCGAAAGCATAAGCTACACTAGCTTAGTAAGTAAACAAGTCTAACAATGTTTATGATTGAAGTAGGGACAATGCCACTCTCCAATGGTAATCCATATGAACAATAAATAAATGAGTGTGACGTGATGAATATGAAAATATCATATAATAAGGGTTAGTTATGCAAATGACGTGACTGAATGATCAGTATACAATGAATATGGGTGAAAACAACATAGTCCCCTCATAGGACAACAATGGTTTAAGCAAGTTAAATAGCCTTTAAACTCATAGGAATCACACAAGGTGTTAGACAAAGCAATCTCAGCCAAATAGTCTATATGAAACTCAGATTTTATACTTAATGCAATGCACACGCAAGGGTTATAGGCATATTCAAATCAACAATCACATGAGTACAAACCCATGATTATAAGTTTATATAGATATATCAAGATATAACAAATATGTAATGGGCAAGCTAATAATCATGTGATATGAATAATGAGGCCTTATGATGTAAGAAGCAATGCAATATGCTGGTTCAATTATTAATGCATGTTGTGCACCTAACCATAATCACCACATATTATTTAAGACAAACAATTCTAATATGCAATGCACTGTATAGTACTCGTTTAGTGTAGGTTACACATATGATCTCAATCATACTACCCAAGGATGTTCACTCAGAAACTATCCCTCAATACATGGCAGAGATAGTAGATTATTTTATGTGCGCAACATAGTTTCTAGGGGTTTCGACCTAGAGGACACAAGCGCCTCACCTTATTTTCGATCATAGAAACTAAACCCAAGGCATCACCTAGAACTTCCTTTGAGAACCATACATTAGCCGATCTACTAACAGAGTTTCACTCATATGATTTGGATATTGGGCATCATAAACATGAACCCTCCCTCACCTATACCTTACCACAAATCTAGTGGAATATCCCTCTTCATGGGAGAAAACAATTAAATGGTCAATGTAAAGTTATGAAGGTCAAGCCAATGCATTAGACCAACACAAGGTCTTTATGCAATAATATTGGCATATGTTGTGCAAGTAAGAATGTGCACATTAACTAAGCAATCAAGGTATGTGTACAATGTGTAATATGATCTACCTAGTACGATAGCAATGAATATATAAGTGATAAGATGTCATATCCAAATATCATTAGTTCAACAACATATGTGTATAATGTATGATAGCAATGAATATATAATTGATATGAAGTCATATCAAACGATCATTTGTTCATCAAACATATATGCAACGTGTAATATGGAGAATTAACAAAGTTAACCTTGAAAAAACAAGTGATTCATAGAATATCACATGATCATCAAGTATAGCAATAGATCCATAAAGAAATCAGTATATGTAATATGAGTTCATGTCATGTAATATGAGTTCATGTCATAAAATCAACAGTTCATCAAACCTAGAAATTGGGTTCATAAAGAAGTAAGTATATGAATTAATAATAATTGGGCAAAAGTAACATTATAAATAATCTAATTAGGTCTGATTAATAATGCATGTGAAATCTCAAGACAAACGGATCAATTTGGGAAATCTCGGTAGACTGAGGGTCTGCCGAGTGCGTTCAGTAGGGTCTCGATGGACTCTTTGGTATGCCGAAGAGTCTGCCGAACCGCATATTGGGTTTTTGGGTTTGTCACCTTATCAGGTTCGGTAGGGGCTCAGTATGCCGAGTGTCAGGCTCGGTAGCTTTTACAGAAGTCTAAAAATTGGTCTGTGGGGCTTGGTAGAGTTTCGTTAGCCCAAAATACACATTGTGAGGCTCTGTAGGGTTTCGGTATGCCGAGTAGCTGCCGAGGCTTTCTGGGTTGGTTCGGTGGTCTGTTCGGCATGCCGAGGAGGCTATCGAACTTTGCAGGTTTCACAAAATTCCATAATTCTCCATTTTCTTCAACTATAATCACAAAACTTCCTTAAGTAACTTTGATTAATAATGAATTTTGAACAAAACCCAATAATTAAATCATATAAAACAATACTTTAAAATCAACTTACCTTCTACTACCATTAAAACTTGGAAAACAAGTAAAGCCGCTAAAACACTTCATACACGATGAACAACAACATATGCTCCTATTAAATCATAAATACGGTAGACTTTGAATACTTACCTTGGTTTGAAAGTTGGTGTAGAGAATTACACCTCTTGCTCTTCTTCTTCTTCTCCTTCTTCTCCAACCAATGAATTCACCTTTCAAGGTCTTGTATTTATATAGACACTTAGGACTTCAAAGATTAGAAACTAGGGAACTCTTAATCTCTTCCCTTAGATTAATTAGTTTGAATCTCAATCCTTAGATTAGATTTCCAGCCTATGTGGGTTTCTAATATCGGTTTTCTTCTAATTATGTTTTTAGAAGCTTAGCTTAAATTCAAATAGCTTTTGTTTGTAGAAGCTTTTCTTCTAATTCTGTTTTCTAGCCCATGTGGGTTTCTAATTATAAATTTTTAATCTCAGCCATTCATTGGAGATCGAAGGCCCCTACAAGATCCTAGCCGTTGATTTAATATTGAGATTCATAACTGTAGAAGTTATGATTGTATGTGTTGTATCTAGTTTCCTATTGGTACAATCCACCAATCATAATCGGTCAAAAGTCAAACATGACAGCCAACACTAAAATTTTAAATCAACCCCTAATGTTTCATTATTTACATATAACCCTATTATTTTTGTTGGGTTATTACAATGTGGGAGAGAATGAATAGGATGATCTTCCAAGTCATGAGAACTAGGATGCAGACCATCATCGCCACCATCATTTCCATTATGGCTTACTGGGTATGCACATATTCGTAGTTAGGAGGTAATGACGATTGGTCGAATTATTAGAGATTGATAGACAATTGCTTTTTTATATGCATATTAATCTCAAGTTCAGTCATTTGTTAAGTCAAATTTTGATGGTAGCTTACCAGGCAACTATGGATCATCTGAGATTAAAGGGATATTCAAAGGTCATAAGGCCTGTAAACTACATGCATTTTCTTTTAGTCCCATCGGGAATGGAAATGCGGTGAGAGCAGTGGTCCTTGTTCTCTTAACATGAAGTACAGAAGTTAGATCTCAAGGGTTTGTAGTTTTGGTGGGGAATTCTTCGTTTGTGTTCTCTTGGATGGATACGAACAAATGATGGTTCTTAGAAGTTGTTTAATTAGATTCGATTGCCCGGGCATTAACAGATGAGATAAACACTCGTTATCTCATGTTCTCAACTCCAACACGATTGTTTATAGACTGACCAAAGGAGTTTGGGAAAATTATTATTATTATTTGTTTTGAAATTCAGACAAATGATATGTTGGTTGGTTAGTCTTGCATTATCTACATTCTTCTCGTTTTTTTAGTTTTATTAATACGTCTTTAATATTAAACCGTTCTTTGTTATTCATAAAAAAAAACGAGAAGTGTCACATGAACTCAAAAATTATGATAAATTAAGGGTATTAGCGGGTGGCACGTGCAATATTGCACATTGATACACATGTAGATAGGCCTGGCAACGGATCGGATCTTGATCCGGATCCGATCCGATAATCCCGGATTCGATATAGGATTTTAGTGATCCGATCTGATCCGAAATATAATCGGATCGAACTCGGATGTTTAAGGATCCGATCCGATTCGATCCAATTATAAAAAATACAAACATTAAGAGGGGAGACAGCTTGAACCTAGCACCATCAAGGTGAAAACCAAGCACCTTACCACCCCAGCAACTTCTTAATGATATATTTAGTGTGTGTATATATATATCCCCAGCAACTTCTTAATGTTATATTTAGTGTGTGTATATATATAAATAATGTATATCAATAACCTAAAGCCCTAAAAAAGAAGTTTTTAGAGAAAAGCTCTACCCTAATTCTCTCATTCTCTTCTCTCCCTTTCATTCTATCTTGCGGCGGAAACGACGACCCTAGTCTAGCGGCGGCGACGACCCCAGTCCAGCGGCAATCTCTGACGAGCACCTAATCCGGTAAGCCTCTTTTTATTTTTCCTCTTTATTCATTTCGTCTTCTTTCTCTTATTCTTCTTCTTTTTTTTCTTCTTCTTCTCCAGAAATCCAGCACTGTCAAAGGTCCACATGCCTGAAGAACCACTCCAATACTACTCACCGACGACGAGTTGTCGTGACACCTTTTTCGAATCCACTAATCATGCCTCCGGTAACCAAAACGTACTTCATCTTCTCCGATCCTGATTGCTTTTCTCAACCCCCAAAATGTCAGACTCAATGATTCTGATTGCTTTCTTGACCCCCAAAATGTCAAGACTCAACATAGCAAACAAGCCTCAAAGATTCCGATTGCGCTTTTTTTTTCTATTTCCACACAGGGAAAACAAAGATACAAAAATTAAAATATTTTGATAATATTTTGTATTTACAGGTTATCGGAATGGATTCGGATATTCTGATTTCACTGTCGGATCGGATTCGGATTATCTATTTCATAATCCGTCGGATTTCGGATCGGATTCGGATAGTTGGATTTGATTATCGAATCGAACTCGGATCAGTTGCGATTCGATCCGAATCCGACCCGTTGACAGGTCTACATTTAGAATGTGTTAACCTTTTAATGCCACGTCAATTTATTTTTATTTTTTATTATTTTGAAAACTTAACTATCACCGCTAGAATAAACCAAAAGACAATATTATCTCTAAATATATTAACTAGATACTTTGTCATATTAAATTTTAATACTAAAAAAATTAAAAAATATATTGACACGCTTTTCGATACAACCTCTCTATTTATTTAATAGTATAAATAAACGCAAAGATATGATAATATTGGTGCATGTGACCACTTTCTAAACAAGCTGACATTAGGCTGTGTTTGGTTTGCGTCATTCTTGTGGGAAAGGAAAAGGAAAGTGGTGGGGCTCACCATTTTCCTTTTCTTTTAACCGTTTGGTTGGTGGGAAAAGGAAAATATGGTGGGCCCCACCATTTTCTTAAGAAACGTTTTGGCAAAAATTGCCCACTATTGTTTTCCGACCAAAACCATGCGATTTTGTGAGAAAGGAAAAAAGAAAATCCTTCATTTCCAATTTTACCCTTCCCTTACCATTATTTAATCAATATAATATAATATATACATATATCTATATATATTATAATATACTATTATATAATATTATATTATATTATAATATAATATAATATAATATTATATTATAATATATAAATAGTGCAAATGAAACAATACTACTAGTACACACAAACAGTAAAATACATAAATAGTAAATACAATACTATTCACATTAATAGTAAATACTTACAAAAGGTCGTCGGAGACGACGACCGGAATAGTACCCGGTGGCCGGAGATGGCTGGTGCCGGAGATGCTTAGCCGGAGACGATGGTCGGAGATGATGGCCGGCGACTGTGGTCGGAGATGATGATCGGAGGTTGGCCAGAAGGGAGGACGGTTGAAGGAGCAAGGTTGCAGAGCAGCAAAAGGATGAAGGAAGATGGAAGAGCTTCTGAGGAATAATGAACTCCTCAAGTCCTTATAAAGACTCCAGATTTCAAAAAACATTTTGAAGTCCGCATAGTACCGGTCATTCGGTAACAGGTAAACGGGCCGCTATTGGATCCCGTGTAGTAACAGTAATGGGCTAAAGGCCCTGGGCATGAACAGTAAAACCCAAAATATAACAAAGCCCAATGAACAGTAAAGGAGTGGGCATGACCAGTAAAGCCCAAAATAAAACAATTACACCAATTACACATA
>JAUPMG010074792.1:0-13042 GCA_031762675.1 Pachysandra terminalis
GGGATTAAGGTCGGATTCCATTTAGCTTCTAATCTAGCTGATTAGCAGGCTTATCCCAATTATCTAAATTAATTATGTCACTAAGCGTAATTAATTCAGAAATCAGAATTCGGGATATTACAATCACTGTAGACTTTGTAGTCAGTCTGCCAAAGACCAGGGGCACACTGGACTCGATTTGGGTGATAGTTGATCGATTCACCAAGTCCGCCCATTTATTGCCAGTTAGGACTACAACCACCATAGAGGAGATTGCTAGGTTGTATGTACATAAGATTGTGCGACTTCATGGTGTGCCAGTCAGTATAGTCTCGGACCGGGGTTCACTGTTTACGTCGAAGTTCTAGGAGAGTTTGCAGAAGGCCATGGGCACTCAGCTAGATTTCAGTACGGCTTACCATCCACAGATAGACGGACAAACTGAGAGGCTGAATTAGGTGCTTTAGGATATGCTGAGAGCTCGTGTGATGGACTTCGGTGGTAGTTGAGGAGAACATCTACCTCTGGTGGAATTCTCTTACAACAACAGTTTTCACTCGAGCACTGGCATGGCTCCTTTTGAGGCACTGTATGGGAGGCTGTGTCGTTCACCAGTCTGTTGGGCAGAGGTTGGTGAGAGCAGTATTCTTGGACCAGAGCTCATCCAGGAAACTACGAATAAGGTGAAGCTGATCAGAGAGAGATTGAAGACGGCCCATAGTAAACAGAAGAGCTACGCTGATCGGAGGAGGAGAGACCTTGAGTTCGCCGTCAGGGACCATATATTCCTCAAGGTATCTCCGATGAAGGGAGTGATGCGATTCGGCTGCAAGGGGAAGCTTGCACTGAGGTACGTCAAACCTTTCCAGATACTCGAGCGTATCGGACGTGTGGCATATTGTGTAGCTTTACCTACGCAGCTTTCGGCTATACACAATGTATTCCATGTGTCGTTGTTGTGGAAGTATGAGCCTGACCCATCGAATGTAGTGGATTGGAGTCAGTTGCAGCTACGTAATGATGTATCATGGGTTAGCTCCCGGATCGGAGACGTAAGGACAGCTATTGAGACCTTTAGTATAATTATGTTTTGACATCATAGGAATGTGTAGGATGGGTCTCAGTGGAATATTCACGTGTATGGGCACGTGAATAGCTTCTGAGGGGATCTATCAACCATGTTCCATAGGAGAGTGCATTCATACTATGTTAATCTGAATTGTTAAGTGTGCCCGGTTGGTGGGAAAGACATGGTTGCGTAATCCCGTAGGTTGAAAGTCCTATAGAATAAGTTATGAATCATAGTTGGTCCATAAGGTCGACTGGACCTTGGGTATTATACACTCTAAATCAGCATATAGTGGGCTTCGAACAATCGGTTAGGGCCCGGATCGGAGACAGGACAGCCAGATTTGGGTTACGGGATTTGGGGCATGACAAGACGATTTGTGATGGAAGTTGAGAACCAATTGAATCGACACATGAAGTGTCTCCATACCGATAGAGGACACGAGTATTTATCTGATATGTTTCTAGAGTTATGTGAAAAAAAGGGAATATGTAGGCAATTAATGATCCCAAGTACGCCGTAGCAGAATGGTGATGTAGAGAGAAAGAATCGTACTTTGTTAGACATGGTGAGGTCGATGATGGTGCATGCGTCCCTACCCATTAGTTTTTGGGGAGACGCACTTATGTCTGCAGCCTACATCTTAAACTGTCCCAACGAAGTCAGTTCCTAGCACACCATACAAGTTATGGACAGGAAAAGCGCCTGACCTAACCCACATGAGGCCATTGAAATCTACAAGTTATGTTTATGTACCTTACCACCAGAGAGGGAAGCTATACAAGAGAGCCGTTAGTGCATCTTTGTAAGATACTTAAAACACTTTAAGAGTTATGTCTTTTTCCGTGAATAAACCGACGGGGATCTAACACAAATTGAGTCACGTGATGTGGATTTTATCGAGGATGATTTTACAAGCAGGAAGAGATCAAGGATGAATTTGGAGCTCTTCGAGATGAATGAGCTAGAATTGGGATCAGCGGAGATCACCCCATATCAAAACACCACTGAGAACATCAGCTCTCGGTGGGAGTGGATTACTGCCCAATGGGATTTTCCCAGAGGACGAGGATTCCAGCAATCCCATGCATAGGAGCATTCGTGGATAGATTCCTCGTCATCGTTTTACGATTGAGGGTGAGTCATTCATGACTGTCATGCTTGACGCTTAAAGATTGCCAAAAGCCATATCGAAGCTGGTATCACCATAGTGAGCAAGAATGTGTAGCCGATACGCATAATGACTAGGGATAAGGGTTCCTTGGATCAACACATGATGCATGTCAGAGTCATCCGAAGGAACAAAAGAAGTAGCACAAGCATGCACGTCGACCAAGTCCAGCAACTCTGTGATACCAATGTCTTCTCCACAACGGTCGCCACCTCCTCCTGCTCTCTTGGCGTAGCCTCTTTCCTCGATGAAGATACAGGAGGAGCCGACAATGGATTGAAGGGCTTTTTAGCTTTTGGAACTAAAACGATAGAGGTATCCCTAGCAAGAGATCCCCATACACCCTCGCCTATGGAAGGTAAGACAGGGAACTCCACCCTTTCCCCAGGGGATATAGCCTTGGCTGATTTAGTGCTAGCAGCCGCCGGTGAGACCTCAGACCCTCCTTTGCTGAGCAGATGCAAGTCGTTTGTTGAGCAAGAGTGGGTCTTAGTGCTCGAAGAGGAAGCGATGGCATCCCTCCAATATTCTCCCCCACCATATTTACAATCACTTCCGGGCTCCCCTCACCCTCAAGAGGAAGTCCCACCATGATGCCCTCAATAAAAAGATCATCTCCCTCTTTCCCAAACGATGGGGAACCTACAATGTCGAAGCCAAGATGTCTTTAAACTACAAGGATCCAACAAAAAAAAAAAGAAAAAGAAAAAAGAAAGCCCGCTAGATTGAAAACCTAAAAGGGCGGTCTAGGCAAAAGGTAGGGAAAAAAGAAAGAAATTGAACAGGTCGGCATGGTCCCATTTTGGGTACGTAGGCAACCTGATCCTAGGTCTAGCCACAATTTTAAAATATCCATATATTGTATTCAAAAAGACTGTCCAAAGTCAAAATCATTAAAGTTCTTTACAGACCAAAAGTAAATTCAAATCCAAGTCCTTTTGTGACCTTCATCAAAACCCAAAATATGAAGTTTGTTCCTCAATGGACCATGATCATAGCCCCTAAATCATTAAATGATTACCTTCCTCAAAAAGATCTTCTTTCCGATGGTACAAATTATACTCCCGGTCATACCAATCAAATTGCTCAAATGAGTATTACCTCAAAATTCAAATTGGACTAAAGTCAAAAGCCAAAATTAAGTCCTTAATGGACCCAAGATATGATGATCAATATTCAAATTCAGATTCCCTCGGAATCTTACCCAAACCATACTTCAAGACATCAAATAAAGAAATAGCTCAAAACAAAGCACTAGATGCTTAAACTGTTCGTATAATTTAAGTCCAACACTCACAATCAAGCTCGTGTAGCACTTGAAGAGGGGCACTATTGAAACACTAACTTTCATAATATAGGAGCCGTATTGTCATGACCCGGATCCCATGGCACGAATCCCTATGCGGGTGGCACGAATTTTGAGGTGAGACCTTTGGGTTCCCAATCGTGGAACATGGATCACCAAATGAACACTAATAATAAAAGTAATATTAACTCTTACTAAAAACCATCAAAGTGCGGAAACAACATATCTAAGCTAAATCAAAACCTTAGGCTTCAGAAGAGCCGGACTCCCAATAGGATAAAGTAAACCAACGTATCTTCAATCTTATTACATCAATTCAAGCCAAAGTTCAAAACAGAAATAAGTAATTCAGTAGTCCAGGTCCATCCCTCACGCCACCTCAACCTGCAACATAAGTAAGTTGTGTGAACTTAGAATGCCCAATAAGAAACAATCCTGTCATCCATCCTCGTGGGATAACGTTAGTCCACACAACATAGTAATATCATGTTTACAACATGGAGAGAATACAATTCATACGCCACTACATCATAACATAGTTCCTAGTATCATGTCTATATCATCAAGAGAATACATATCTTGAGAACACCAATAATGATTAGTCTAACAATGTCCACAATCAATGCATACTCATGAATGCACTTCCCGGTGATCAGCCGGTCAAACCAATGTAATCTTCACCAATACCCCATTCCACAGCCAGTACGGCTAATTCACAATTCCCACGTGTACATCGTGGTTTTCGTAGGACTTTCAACCTACCTAAGCTCAATTCCCGTAGCTATTTCTTGCATTTAGGGATTAACACCCACGGAGGCCTTCTAAGACGACGTTTACCCACTTGCATTTAGGGATTCTAACCCAAGGAGGCCTTCTGTGAGGACGGTTACCCATAACATAGAGTTCATACCTCTATCCGTCCCTGCTCGGTTGAACAGACGAACTATGATACGAACCAGTAGGATTGCCGGTGATACCATCCTTCGGAAGCTACCTGTCGGCCCATACACATGAATAATCCGTTGAAAACCATCACAAGTATCCTTTCCAACAATCAGTCAGATCTCCAGTGATAACACCCTTCGAAAACTATCCGTGTGTCCATGCACACTAATAATCGGTCAGAAGCCATCACGGGAATCCTTTCCATATATATATATGCACAACGCATCACATGTCAACAAGGTGAATCAAGTTATACAACATCAACATTCATATCACTATCACCAAACACTTATTTGTCACAATTCCAAGTCGAATGGTCCAACCCCAACCCAAAGTCCACAGAAAACAATTAGGGGTTTCCATTGGTAGGCTCACCTGTCTACCGGTGCCTACCGGTGGGTCAATTAATCCTAAGCTTTGGTCCCTATCGGTAGGCTAACCGATGTACCGGTGCCTACCGGTGGGGACCTCTCTGTATCTTAGTTACCTATCAGCAACTCCACCGGTGTACCGGTGGGTGCTGATGGACCGCGATCTAGGTTATTTTTTGGGTTCTTGAAACCCTATTTTTGTTATTACCAACTTCAAACCACACCAGTTCTAGAGATCATAATACATCATTACATTAACATTACATGAAATAAATCATACAAAACATCATGTTATCATCATAGACAAGTTCTACATGGATTAACTCACATATGCACATAAGAATTTGAAATTCAATCATATCAACCCATTAGATCCACACAGCATGATCAAACCACATATATTAGCAAGTAATCATCCTACAATGAAAGCAAACCTCTGGATATCATAGAAGACATACAATCACATGAGATCAATCCCGAAATCCCAAGAAGACTATAGAGGAAATGCAACTTACATAGGGTGTTGTGATGGTGATCAAAAATCCTCTCCATCTCCTTCCCCTTGCTCCTTCCTTCTTCTCTTCTTCAGATCCATCTGTAGCCTCTCTTCTTTCTTTTCTCGCAGCACTCAAAACCCTACTCCTCCCCTCTCTCAATGCAGTACACGCACCCCCCTAAGTCCTTTTTAAAATAATCTCCTAGATTCCCTCCTCCTAATTCCAACGCACAACACTCTCCTTCTTTCCATATTACAGGCACCTTCTAATCCCATACACTCTCTATTTAGAAATTATCTTCCACCCTAACCAATTCAAACCTATTATAATTACTAAACTAGCCTCACTTTCTAATTCAAGCTCCAGAAAGCTCCATACGACCAAGACCAACTTCACTCCCCAGCTTAACTTTGAATATTACACCACACTCTCCTAAGCTTTCTATTAATAGCAGTTTGGCCCCAATTCTACAATTTTATTACAAAGTTCATTATCAATCCATTTAATGAAATCCTTATAAACAATCATAAAATTAATTATACTATTATTATTAATTTTTGGATCCGAGTCTCTACATGTACGATTCTCCACATTAAATCTCAACCATTCGATCAATATGGGAGACCAGAAAATCACATCAAATCATGATATCAACTGGCGATGGCGTCAAATTACTTGATGGCAATTAACAAGCCAATCATGTCATATCAATACATGATGTTTGTGTGTAGCATATACACACAATCAAATCCAAACCATAACTATTACCCACCTTCCCACTATCTACCCATTTTCTTTACAAGCATGTCTCTTTGATTGGCACTTGTCAAAGTAGTTATTAAAACCACTTTGACTATTATATAATGGGGAACAAAGGGGATTAAAGGGGCTGTAATTTTGATACAGAAAAGTTTTATACAAAGGGAAGATTCAAACTAAGAAAAGAACAGGGGGACAAAGCAAACTAAGAAGGTACTCTCTCTCTATCTATCTCTCTCTCTCTCTAAATCTCACATTCCTAGCGCCATTACAAATACTCCCAGATGTAATTAACCTCCACTCGATGAGATGGACAGCTTGCTTAAGGTTTTGTGCTAAAGATAACCTGGTTAGGTTTATGCGCAACATGTAACAAAGTTAGAGAAATGGAAGGGATGGACCAATGGAAAATCAACTACAGCAGGCCCACCGATTAGAGCAATGGATTCATCGCATACCAATTGCACAATTATATGCTTCCATTGACGTTCTGTTCCTAACCAGCTTCATCCTTTTGTTGATTCATTTATTCAAATGCACAAAATCTAATACCATTGTACATGTTAGACTAAGTGGCAGTGGAAAAACTATTATTTTCTACCAGTTTCATAATAGTTCTTCACATTAAAGGTTCTATTACATCAATGAATCCAAAAGAGGGTAGTTTTGTGTTGCATTTTGAGACTACTAAGAAGGGCAATATAAAACCTGTCTATTACATCAATGAATTCATCGCATACCAATTGCACAATTATATGCTTCCATTGACGTTCTGTTCCTAACCAGCTTCATCCTTTTGTTGATTCATTTATTCAAATGCACAAAATCTAATACCATTGTACATGTTGGTCTTGCATTTATAGTGGATGCGTTGCCATGCAGCCATCGAGTATCTGTATGATATTTTGATAAAGGAAAGCCATGTTAATAGGAAAATTACAATACTCATACTATGAGACGAGAGCAGGAAATCTCAGAAGAATCAAAGTCAAAACAATGGGAAGATGGAATTCTAAATAAACCTCATGGCTATTCATCGACTCGGTAAAGTCAAAACCGACATGCCTCACAAGAAAGGATGGCATCTCATAATACAATGCATTGTATTAGCGTATTTCAAAAGAAAATAAAGAAGGAAGAGAAGAGGGTGGAGGGTTTTGATACCATACTCCTCACACATATCACTACCAAACTCTCATCCAATAGGGTCCTTGACCCAATAAATATGGTCCTAGTGGCCAAATATGGTTCGGTTTATCGGTCTTAGTGGCCAAATATGATTCGGGTTAGACCAGACATCTATGACTTTGATGGTCTAGCCCTCAGTCCTAGTGGCCAAATATGATTCGGGTTAGACCAGAAGTCTATGACTATCACGGTCTAGCCCTTGGTCCTAGTGGCCAAATATGATTCGGGTTAGACCAGAAGTCTATGACTTTCATGGTCTAGCCCTCGGTCCTAGTGGCCAAATATGATTCGGGTTAGACCAGAAGTCTATGACTCTGATGGTCTAGTCACTTTCATGGTCTAGCCCTCGGTCCTAGTGGCCAAATATGATTCGGGTTAGACCAGAAGTCTATGACTTTGATGGTCTAGTCCCCTATCCTAGTGGCCAAATATGATTCGGGTTAGACCAGAAGTCTATAACTTTTATGGTCTAGCCCTCGGTTTTAGTGGTCAAATATGACTCGGGTTAGACCAGAAGTCTATGACTTTAATTTTCTAGCCCTCAGTCCTAGTGGCCAAATATGATTCAGTTTAGACCAGAAGTCCTTGACTTTGATGGTCTAGCCCCATGATCCTTGAGGAAAATGACAACTTGTATATGATCCAACGGCCCAAATGACCCTGATATCAGATCCAACGGTCTAAATGACCCGGATATCAGATCTAGCGATCTAAATGACTCAGATATCAGATCCAACAATTTCAATGATCCGAAATCCGATCCAATGGTTGTCTTGATCCCATTTCAGGTACACAGGCAGCCTGACAAACGTAACTAGACTCGGTCACACCTAAACCAAATCATATCTTGATTCATACCTTTAAGAAACCAAACCATATATTGATCTATTTCTCTTGAGAACTACGGTTTGCTTGATCCCACTTCGGGTACGTAGGCAGCCATACAAATTTAATCAGGCTCAGTCATAACCAAACCAAAATATACTGTGTCCCAAAAATACCGACAACCAATAACAATCACGATACATTAAAATAAGGTTTAAAGCTAGAATCAAAGCGTATTCCTTAAAGATAAGATATAATTAAGAGACCTAAGGTCTTGAATGGGTCTACGCCACACATCATTAAGAGCTCACATACATGAGTGAAATATAGTTGGTCAAATATTATTTTTGGCTTAACATGTTTTTGGCACGCCCGGTGAGACCTATTCTCCCTTTCATCTCTAACTTTAAAGTCTTACTATTATTTGTATCTTGATGTTGTATTTCAGAAATAGCACCTTGTGTTACAACTTATTACCACAAGATCTCAACAACCAAGGGTGAGAAAGGGGCAACATCGAAGAAGGATGTTTACCGCGCCACATTCACTATCAGTCGCTCTCCCTTGGGAATCAAGATACCACATGCTGAGATCAATATGGCCACTCAAACCCCGACAACTTCTAAGAGGGCATTGAAGGCCAAGAAGAACTCGAAGATCAAGAAGGGTGCAAAGACTGAAAAAAGCCTTTATGCTCAAGCAATTGTCAATGTTGCGAAGAAGGTTGGCCCAATACCTTCTAAGGTCAAAGAAACATCCACCAAGCTGGTGAACCTTAGAACTTCGGTTCTAACTGAAAAGGTCACTCTTGAAATTGTGACCCCTGGAGTTCACAATACACCACATACAAAGGCGGTCATGCCTACTAAAATCATGATCAGAAGTATTCTGATTAACTTGGTTGATACTTCATCAACTATGATAGCTACCATCAAGGAAAGCGAGGGCATTCTTCCAGTTACACCAAAGTAAATATCACAAAGAGGGTACAAACCCCAGTGTCTCAAGTGGCCAGGTCTGCATCCGAAATGAAAAGGACTCCAAGGCCATCCACTCCCATACCAGAAAGGAAGCAATCTATGACTCCACTCTATCCAAGGATTCTTGAACTTGGGACGTCTTCAAAGGATCATGTGGATTCTTCGAATTCAAGCATCACCAAGGCAGCTAATATACCTCTAATTCCAAAAAAGAAGAGGTCTCAAGTTATCAAATGGCCACGAAAGGATACTGATCCTCAAATGTCATTGGGGGCATCCCTTTGCCTGTTGACTGCATTCACCGTTGAACAATCCAAGAAGGCCAGCTCAGAACTTGAAGCAAAGAAATGGGCATTCTTCTCTGGTTTTGTTTATGCAAAAGAGGCCAGGATTGTTCATGGTTCGTAAGTATAAGTTGTGCCTAATGATGAACCAAGACCATACACAAGTCCAATGACTCGGTCTAGGGCACGTTTGGCCCTCCGAGATACCTAAGACACTTCGTCAAATACTGGATTACCTTCTAAAGAAGAACATGTTTCGAGTTCATCCACGAGTTCTTCAACAAATCCATTATATGGAGACTCTAAGTCCACTTTTCAAGAAGAAGAATTTCCAGATTATTTGTCTACCAATTTTCAAAAGAAGCTGAATATAAGCTCAACAGATGAAATTGAGCCTAAAACCATGTCAGTGATGGTAACAGGCATAGCTCGCATTGAAGAACAACTACAAGAGTTGCAAAGAAAGATGGTTAAAAGAGATGCGGAAATAGCATCGTTTAATGTCCGATTAGCTAACCAAGCTAGTTGCTCAACTCAAGTACATGTGCAAAAACATCTTCAACAGCTCCCCTCAAACAGATTTTAGGGCTCTTATTGCAGAAGGCCTTTGGGAGTTCCAAGCTGCTATGTTACCTCTTGTTCTTGACTATCAAAAGCCTTACCCTACTGATTATGATACCATCCCATTCCCTCAAGGGTACCAGAAGCCTACGTTTAAGAAATCGATGGGGTTAACGGTTCTCCACAAGAACATTTAGCCCACTTTCATTCTGCTTATGGGGAATCTTCTCTAACTGATGCCTTGTTGATAAGGCAATTTGTTCAATCTCTGAAAGGATCTGCCTTTACATGGTATACACAATTGCTTCCCAACTCGATAATTACATGGAATGACATGCAACAAGCTTTTCTAGCTCAATTTGTCAGTTCAAAGAAGAAAGTTTCAATAATTGACCTTGCAAATGCCAAGAAAAAGATCAATGAATGTGTTAATGATTTCATAACAAGGTAGAGAAATATTAACCTCCAATGTCCGAAAAAATTGACTGAGCAATCTGCAGTTCAAATGTGTACAAATAATCTCTTACCAGAGATTGCCACTTTTTTTGGTACTGCCGAGCCACAAACATTTGATGCACTTGTTTACAAAGTAAGTAATGTTGAAAGACAAATGACTCGTCAAAGGTTGATAGCAAAGATACCCTATGCCTTAACAAATGACAAGACGGTGACCAAAAGATATGAGACAAAGGAGGCTATGTCCACTTTTGTGAAAACCAACAAAAAGAAAGAAAATGGAAGTGTGAGAAATCCTCCCCAATCCCTTAAGGAGAGAAGGGAAAAGAAACATTCCTTCGATGTTGAAGATGTAGATTCTATACTGGAAGATCTTTTTAAGGAAAATGTTATAACGCTTCCTGAACCAAAGAGGCCTTCTGATGTGGATAAGACCAATGATCCAAAATATTATCGATATCATCGGATGGTAAGTCATACAATTAAGGACTGTTTTGTCCTTAAAGATTTGATTCAAGGTATGATTGATAGAGGAGACATTGAAATTGATGAACCTCCTCCCAAGGAATCCACTATGACATCAAACAATGTATCTGTAACCGAAGAAGAACCAGCATATGCTCATGTACTTCCTCATGGGGAAATACCAGTTAAATTTGAAGTTGGCAAAGATACTATGCCAACCTAGATATGCCATAGTGCGGAAACCCAAACATTCCCACACTTTATTAGCTTATATCTGAGCCAAATTTGGAATATTGGGATGATTCCTCTATCACTGAAGATTAAATGCATGATGGTTGACAAACTTTTGTCAGTAAGAAGTCAAAAAAGTAACTGGATGTGCCTCATGTTGATTTGAATTCTAAAAACTCTTCTGAGATGACTTTCCGTGGTCATAAATGGTTGAAGAAGAAACCTTCTAAAAGGAAGACACAAAAAAGGACTCCAGTCCAGTCAGAAAATGATTATGAACAATCTATAAGGGTTCCATTCACTTTAAAGGACTACATTGAAATTGAGTTATCTGATGATGACTTGTATTAGAAGAAGATTTGCAAGAAGAAATCATGCAATGTTTTATGGTCTCTTTTGAAGAAGACAACATCAAAGATACACATATCTCAAATACTAATCCTGAGGTTGATGAAATCACTCTCCATTCTGGACAGCGTGTTTTCGCCTGTAGAAGAGGGACAGTGTGAAAATACTTCGGATAAAGAGTTGCCTGCACAATCACCACCAAGTGATTCTAAAGGAAAAAGTGTTGAAAGTCTCACAGTCAAAGAAGATGATCACATAGACGATCCTCCAATTAAGGTCATTGCAAAACACCGAAATGTGAAGACAACTCAGATGGTCAAATATGATGTCTTAGCACATCTCAAGCACATTCCAGCCTTACTAAGTGTCTACAATGCTTTAAAGTTGTCTAAAGATCTTAGAAAGGCATTAATACAGGCCTTGATAAGTCCCGACTTCTATATGGAGGAAATTGATCAAGTGGAAGTTCAAACGACATCTTCAAATATTTTGTCCCATGCATGGCACGCATCACCTTCACTGATGAGGACCTACAACTTGGGTCAGAAAACCATAATCGACTCTTATATGTTAAAGGGTTTATTGCTGACACATCTCTTAACCGGATCGTCCTAAACTATGGTTCAGCCGTAAATATACTCCCTTTGAAAACTCTTATGGCCATAGGGCTCAGTCCTCGATAATTGTCACCCTCAATAATGAAAATTCAAGGGTTCAATCAAGTAGGACAGAGAATTCTTAAGACGAATGCATTGAAGATGGAAATAGGAGAGTTATGCTCTAATGCCCTTTTCATGTGATTTGATGCTGACACTTCATATAATGCTCTCCTTGTGCGTCCTTGGCTTCATACCTATGGGGTCATACCTTCAACACTCCATCAATGTTTCAAGTTTAGCAAGGATGGAGATGTTAAAAGGTCGTTGGAGACCGAAACCCATTTCATGGTAACAAAGTTAATTATGCTGATGCTAAATTCTACAAGTCAAAGAATTTAACTTCTTCCTTTTTCCACCAAAGTTAAAAACAAGAAGTTAAAGGGGGCAAAATTGTGAAAATGGTTGGATCTTTGCCATCCAAAACACCTCAAGTTAAGATAACTCTCTCCCCTAATGAACAAGAGATACATAAATACAAAAGCTTAAAAGTTGCTTCAAAGCCCAAAATGACTTTCAAGTATACACCTAAAAGTCAGAGACAACCTGAGTAAAAAGCTCTAGTATCAATTCAGGACGCCATGACATGCTTAACACAAGTTACAGAAGTCCCCTTCGAAGAATTGATCAGTCTATTCCTAATAGCCAGCTCATTGTGTCAACAACATTCAGAGCTAGAAAATGAAGAAACAAGCGGGTGGTTATTCGAAGAAATGCACCAGTGTCTTCGAACTCTCAGAAGGATAACGAAAAAAATAGGGTGATTTTGCGCAAAAATGATATCAAAGAGCCAATAGACTTTCATGAAGTCCCTGTTACTGAAGCAACTTCCTCTGAATTGCAAGTCTTCACAACCCGAGCGCGGGCCATCCTTGGAAATGATCAATATGAAGAAACATCCAATCAAGGGGAACCTTAGGTGTTAGTATTTCAAAAACATCCCCCCCCCCC
>JAUPMG010074803.1:0-13042 GCA_031762675.1 Pachysandra terminalis
CAAGTACGTTCACGGGGATCGGAAAGGACTTCGTAGGCATTGACAAGCTCCTGAAAAGCTGCAGTGGCTTCTTCTTCGGGGATTCCCGTCCGGATTAGCTTGTCCGGATGGAGCTGAAGAGCTAATTTCTTGTAAGCAGATCGGATTTCTTCAGCAGAACAGTCTCTGTTCAACCCTAGAATTTCGTAGAGACATCTCTTCTCCGGCGCCATCCTTTCTAGGGTTAGGGTACTTCTGTTTGTAAGCCTTAAAATTATTGATCTCGTCTTGCAATCTCAGCTCGAATCAGCTGAATCGCTTATTAGGGCGTTTAAGACCCTTTTCTTTAGGCATACGTTTTGGGCCTTTTCTTCAGAAATCAACAAAGAGACAAAGAAACCGCGGGAATTATATAGAACTTGTTTCCCGTCTATCAGAGCCTGATTCAATTCAATTAGGTTTGGAAAAGGATTTCCTAGCCGACCTTAAATTTCTTAATCTGCTAATAAATACAACTAAAAATAAAATAATTAATACATTATTTAAAATGCAATGTAAATAGAATTATAAAGTTAAATTCAACTTAAATTAAAAACATATTCTAAAGAATGAAAATAAAAATAAAATCCTAAATATTTATATTAATCTAATCGAGTCGGATACACCAATAAACGAGTTTGGCTTTTCAAATCCAATATGGTTGTCCTTAATCCATTCTTCCTTTTTAGATCCAATATGGTTGTCCTTAATCCATTATTCGAGCAAGGCATCTAATTAGGCTGGAGAGCAGGTCACTTGTGTGGAGGTGGTGTCTTAACTTTGCCATTGTTGTTTGTTCTATTTTTCTTTTTTGAAGAAGACTTCTTCGGCTCGTCGGTTGTCACAGCAAGAACTCGCTTTTTCTCTCTTTTTCTCAATATAGGGAAGAGAAGCACTCTTCCTCTTGATTGCGTCATATAACTTGGTGAAGTTGTCGATGTTCAAATTCTCCAAGTGTACTCGGTATGCGAGCAATATACCATTGATACATATCTGAACAAACTTCTCCTCAAGCACTATCTCAGAGCAAATGATTACCATGTCTCGAAACCGCTTGACATAGGCCACCAGATTTTCATTTGGCTTTTGTTTCTCGCGGTTCAGATCAATAATGGTAAGTCTATCATCAATGATAAGAATTTACGATGAAAGAAAGCAATCATCTTCTCCCAGGTTTGAACTGACCCAAGATCCAACCGGCTATACCAAGTGTATGCTCGCTCAAAGAGTGATTTAGAGAATTCACGAATGTGAAGTTCTCTATTCCCAGTATATTCTTCCAGGACTTCAATAAAACGACTTACATGCTCTTGAACATTTCCAGTTTGTCCTATAAATTGAGGGAATGTGTGACTTTAATAGTTTTTTGGATAAGGCTTATTGAGAAGATCCACAGGATATAGGAGACAAAAGTCACTCTTTATCCAATCAATATCTTTCATGTGGGACTTCTGAAGGAGAGCCTCAACGTCAGCAATAGTGACGAAGTTAGTTTTAGAAGTAAGAGGTGTTGCTGGAGTTGTTGACGGAGAATCAACTGTAGGAAATACTTTGAGAGCAAGTTTTGATGAAACATCCACACCAAACTTGACCAGCAAAGCTGCCCATTGAGATTGTAGTGCTTACATAGCTACAATAATGGGCTTTGCACATGCTAGAGGATCAACAAATAGTGTAGGAATGAGTTCATCTTGTGGTTGTTGCTCAAGAAATTCCGTCACAACCTGAGCAACGTTTGAAGTGAATGGATCCATTGAAAATAACTTGTGAAGTGATAATAAAACACAAATATTTTCAAAAAATAATTACAGATTCTCCAATGGAGTCACCAATTAATGGTGATGTAGAATTTGTAATAGATAACGAACTCAAATGCCTTATATAAATATGATAAGAGTTCACTGACACAATTGCATCAACAGAGATAAGTCCGGAGAATTTGTCTCAAAATAACCTAAACCATTGTGCATTCCTTTCCAAATATGACATGTATATAAGACAAAGAGAGAAGCAAAGAGAGAGAGGAGTTCGAGATATAAAGTATGCCAACAAGAATGCATACCACAGAGCATGGAACTTTAGTATTCGAGGGACATGGGTCTCTCTCTTTTTTTCCGTAAGGGGTTAGATAAGTAATCACTTTCTTGTCTCTTTCACGTATATGTGAGTTATATGTTAAAGAGATTTGGATCCTTTTGCCATTTCATCAGCTTTCCAGTTAATCAGTAGTTGAGATTTGAGTGCGTGTTCTGATATTTATAAAGAAAACCGTCCAAAATATCCTCTCTTAACCAGGACATGTGTTAATCAGAATCATGTCCAGAGAGATGATTGGAAATATCTCCATGCAGCAAGTATATCCAATATTTACGCATGATCAACGCGCAAAAGTTATTTCAGAAGGAAATTGTGATGAATCACTTGATTCAAGTGAACCTGCTCTGTAATGGGTTGCATGGGATCCAAGAGATCATGGATCTATGGCACGTGTAACATGTAAATATATATATCCAAAGCAATGTGTATATTCTTATCCCTGCCATTCCTGATAAGGAAAAAATTCCCTCTAGTAAAATATATAACTATATGCAAGTTACTAAGATTTTATCATGTGACTGTTTGGGGATTTATTGTAGTCATCTTAACATATTTCCAAACAAAGTAAAGAAAGAAAATAATTAAAAAAAAATTTTAAATGTGTATTTTAATCTAATCGAGTTGAATATACCAATATCTCAATCCAAGTTCGATTATAAACGGCTCTAGCTTTTCAGATCCAATGAATATCTAATCGGATGAACTAAACATATTTCATCGTCATTTAATATATTTTATCTCAATAGGGTTCGTCATCCCGAGAGGGCGAACTCGTCACTTAACATATTTCATCTCAGAAAGATTTGCCACCACAAAAGGACCAACTCGTCACTTAACATATTTCATCTCAAAAAGATTTGCCACCCGAAGAAAGCCAACTCATCACTTAATATATTTTATTTCGGTAGGGTTTGTTACCTCGAGAGGGACAACTCGTCACTTAACATATTTCTTCTCATAAGGGTATCCCAAGAGGGAGAACTCATCACTCCAACATATTTCTGTTCAGAAGGGTTTGCCACCCTAAGAGGGCCAACTCCCCCGTAACTCATCAAACGAGGAGCACATCCATACGTCCCTTTGTATATCATCATACTCGCTCTGGAGTGTCCAACATCTCGGGTAATTTACCTTTACTTTTATTTTTTTTATCATGATTTCTCTTCTTTCATTTTTTTTTTGTTTGTTATTTCTCTTTATTCCTTTTTCTACCTTCGGTTCACACTCCTTTTGGTTCTACAAATAATATTTTATGAAAAAAAAGAAGATGATCTTATCTAATTGAAAAATCCTTTGGGTACCTGTGATTGTATTGAAAATCCATGAATACAACAATAATGTATGATAATCAATTTCATAGTCCAAGGGCGTTAGCAAGAGGGTAATAGATAAAAAAATAAAAAAAAGGAATTAAAATATTTTCTCTTATATCAACCAGATGCAGTACTACAAAGGTTGCACACAAGTAAGAACATGATATATATATATATATATATATAGATAGAGAGAGAGAGAGAGAGAGAGAGAGAGAGAGGGGGGGGGTATACTCACATCTAAACCATGAGAGAGAGAGAGAGAGGGGGTATACTCACATCTAAACCATTAGAAAACTAAGTCACACAATCAATGTGCTATGGGGACGCTCTGGTTCTCAGAATGCAGATTTGCGTTTTGAAAAACGCTCAGAATGTAGATTTGCGTTTTAAGTATAGAAAACGTCTCCAATCCATGGATTTGGCTTCTGAATTCGCAGATTGGAGTAAAAGCCTAAATGAGATCGGTTTTATGGTAAAATTTTGGGGTTTTATAAAAATATAAAAATAAATTAATTTTATTTTGAAAATAAGATTAAATTAAGTTAATTAAAGGTTAAATTGAGATTTTTTTTTTTGTATATGTGGTTGAGCATAAAAATAGACATCGAAATGCTTTTGTATATGAATTATAGTTTGTATATTTATATACAGACGCTCAATCGGCGCTCTCCACAAGTGTTTTATTCGCACTCTCGCTCAATCTTCAAGTTTGGCACTTTCATTCGCACTCTCGCTCCCACACCCGCTCAGCATTCTAATGATTTAGATTATAAACACCATGAAAAAAATAAACACAAAATTCATATTCTATTTAACACAAAATTTATATTCTATTTAACCATTTTAAAAAAATAGGACTTAATTATTAAAATGGGTTTTAAATGACAACAGGAAGATGAAGAGGAGGAAGAAGTTAGAGAAGAAAGTGGAGAATCAAGAACACATTGTAAACCTTCTTCGCTTTCTTTCTTTTCCCATATAAAATTCACATTCTAATTCTGTAAGCTTTTCCAGATGTTTTTTCATATAAGATTCATATTCTAATTCTGCAACCTTTTCCCGATGCTTTCTAGACTGTTGGTGATTCTTCCACTGCTTCTCGAATTTAAATTTCCTACTACAAATAACACAGTTCAACTCTTCCTTACTATCATTCTTCTTATCATCATCTGCTTCATCAATTTTCTCCTCATCAATCTTCACCCGCTCAAGCTCCTCCTCATACAACCTTGCCTTCTCCCATTTCACTCGCTTAGCTGCATTCTTTTGAGCTTTCTTCAGCTCCAAATTCCTCTTCATATGCATCTTACTCACCCGTATATCCCTCTTTCTCACGAGCTCAGCCAACCCACGAACGATCTCATCGTAGTCCTCCATCGCTTTCTTCCTCAAATTCTTGTTCTCTTCCTCCGTTACCCTCTGCGACTTCCTATTCGGCCCAGCCAACACATCGAACTCTTTCACCCAGCAAAAATTGATCACAGTACGAAACTCGAACCAGAAATTATAAAAAGCCAAAACCTGGGGGTATTCGCTATTTGATTTCCCCATTAATGGAGCATCCCTAACAGCATCTAACCCTAATCCGAATTTCTTCGCAAACCACACCTCGTGAGCGTATATTTTACCGAATAAATTACCGTAAACCTTGAAAAAACCTTTTCGATTGTTTCCATAACCCGAATAAACCGATCTTGAGAAGAACGGAAAGAGATCAGGGATCGAAGAGAAACCTGAAGACGACGACACAGACGATTTCGCATCGCAGAAGCGGATTTGATATCGAAGAGTATCGTACCAAGTACGTTCACGTGGATCAGAAAGGAGTTCATAGGCATCGACGAGCTCCTGGAAAACTGCAATGGCTTCTTCTTCGGGGATTCCGGTCTGGATTAGCTTGTCGGGATGGAGCTGAAGAGCTTGTTTCTTGTAAGCAGATCGGATTTGTGCAGTGGAACAGTGTCTGTTCAGCCCTAGAATTTCGTAGACACATCTCTTCTCCGGCGCCATTGTTTCTAGCTAGGGTTAGGGTTTTTCTGTTTTTAAGCTTTATAATTCTTGATCTCGTCTGCAACCTTAGCTCGAAGCGTTGAGAGCGTGTTTCTTCTTTTCTTCAGAACTCAAACTCAGAAGAGAGAAAGAAATCGCCGGAATTATATAGAGTTTGGTTGCCGCGTATTGTCAAACTGTGATTCAATTCAATTAGGATTGGAAACAGCTTTCCTCAATCGTTTATAAAAAAACAAACAGCTTTCCTCATTCAATTAGGATTGGAAAAGGTTTTCCGATTCGGATAGAAATTAATGGTCCGAATCCGATTATGAGTAGGGCTGTCAACAAGCCTAGCTAGGCTTGGGATCGGCTCGCATGAACTGAGCTAGCTCGATATTTAAGTTCGTGAGCCGCTTGATCAAAGCTCGCTTGGTCATATATATATATGATATATAAATTCATATATCACAAAATTATATATATATATATATATATATATATAATAATCGGTAAGTACAAAGTTAATGACCTAATGTGTTTCAAGTCAAATAGCTATTTATGTATTACGACATAACTAATTAAAATCGTAAGAACAATAATTTAAGGGTAAAGAATAATTATCTTTTTTAAACTTTTTATGGAGTATGAATTGTTGTTACGACTAAAAAAAATCTTAAATAACTTTCAAACTCATTTTTTAGTCTTTTAGTACTTTCCCATTTTCTCCCATCATCTTGTCCCTAACAAGCCGACTTCCAATGAAGCTATTACTACTAAAAATGACTTATGAAGACTTCGATTGAGGCGTTGAGGTTGCATGTTTTCTAGTTTTGTGTCCAGATTGTCACGGCCATACTTTTTGTCGCAGCTGAAATTTATAGTACAAATATACATGGCTCTAACAAGATGCCATCGCTCCAAGAACACTTGTTTCATCATCAGAACCAAACGACTTACCAATCCCTTTCTGATCATTAATATCAGAATCTGCATTTTCTCCTTCTTCATTGGATGAACTTTTAACTTCACTCTTCGCTTTCTGAAAGCCAAAACCATCTCCAAATTCTACAACCTTTTCATGATGCTTTTTAGGCTGTTCGTGATTCTTCCACTGCTTATCGGATTTAAATTTCTTCGTACAAACAAGACAGTATAACTCCTTACTATCATCGTTCTTCTTATCATCATTCACTTCCTCAAACCCATTATTCTCAATTTCTTCCTCATCGATTTTCGCCCACTCAGGCTCCTCGTACAACATCGCCTATTCCAATTTCACTCACTCAACTTCTTTCTTTCGAGATTTCTCCTCCTCTCACTTTTTTTTCTACTCCAAATTTGATATAGGGCAATGAATTACATGATTGATTAATTCAGTCACAGAATACACAACCTTCTAGAGTTACTAAGGCTTAAGGTCAAAACCTTAAAATAATAGGAAAAAAGAGAAAAGCTTCTTAATTTAATTTCATAAAATTAACTAATAATGAAATCTCTACAATCTCTTCCCTATTTATAACAAAATCAATCTTAAAAAAAAATAGAAAACTGCTAAAAAGCAATCCTAAACAAAATAGAAAACTGTTTAAAAGAAATCCTAAAAAAATAGAAAACTGCTAAAAAAAAAAGCCAATCCTAAAAGAAATAAGAAACTGCTAAAAACAACCTTAAAAGATATAAGTAAGCAAAAGTTACTAAAACGGATAAAAAGACTTTGGAAGCCATTTTGAGGGTCTAAATGACTTTAAACGGCTAACAAGCATCTCATGTTATAACATTGCTATGAATCTCGTACATCCTGTCGAGGGATTTCCGAAATGATATTATAAGCTCAATTCTAACGCCGGAGCCGAAAGTTATGCCCGTTTGAAGCCACAGTGCACACGGTGCATCTTATTTTGATCTAGCATTTCTAAGTAAGCATCCACGGTCACCTTTACTACATCATTCTCTCCAGGTGGGAGAGAATTCGTCCTCCAATTCGCAACATCATCATCATAACTATCCCCATAATATGGCACAAGGTGCTTCACATTGAATACATCAGCCGTACGAATATGACTTAGCAGCTTCAAGCGATAACCATTTGGATTTAGGATTGATCGTTTCAATAATCTCCAGTGGTCCAATGGTACAGGTGGAGTGAAAGATTTTGTGACGGAGCCATCTATTGTCGTTTGTCTCCTTTAGAGTGAGACAGATCCTATGCGTCATCAGAATCGAGCCTTGATCACCCCAAACATACTCTTTGGAAGGATTCTGTTCATCAAAAACAACATCCTGCTCAGGCTTATCGTTTGGTTCCTCGACAAATTCCTCACCTTCCACGAACAAGCCCTTACCAAGTCTATCAATTTTTTTGCACTCGACCATTCGATGGCCTAGTTCTCCGCACTTGAAACACTTTATTCCCGTGCTATTAACTGGTTTGTTGTTGTTGACTGGTTGTGCCAAAGGCCTTCCAGTGGGCTGGACGTTATTGCCTGTCTGCACGGTTGCCCTACTATTGCGTGTAAAAGTAGGGTTAAAGACCCCTTCTGTACCACCCCTCTCACCCATCTGTTTCTCAAGATGAAGAGCTATGGTATGTGCTTCCGAAATAGAAAATGGGTCAAATAAATTTAGGGTATCTTGAAATTATTGATGCAAACCTCCAATATACATAGATGCGAGTTGTTCTTGAGATTCGGCTAGGTCATTGCGGGACACCAATTGATAAAATTCATTGGTTTAATCGTCCACAGATCTTTCCCATTGGCAAAGGTTCTGTAAACGTTGATACAAAATTCTCGTGTAGTTATGGGGTAGAAAAGCTTGTCGCATATGCTTCTTAAGCTTCTCCCACGAACTAATCTTGGCCTTACCTTGTCTGATTCAGATAAGTTTGGACTACTGCCACCAAGCAGAAGCATGTCCTCGGAATTTAGTAGCCTCTAAAGGAACCCGTCTATCATTGAGAATCTCTTTGAAATCTAGAATCTCTTCCACGGTATTAATCAAATCCAGGAAATCTTCTGATTGCAAACCGTCATGGAAATCGGGCATATCAACCTTTAATCTAGATTTCCAACGCCTTGAATTAAAATCGTCTCTCCTTGGGTCGACTTCTGCAAAGCGATTTTCGGATTCTGTATCATGCTCCTTGTTCTACGCGCGGTCAAAGTGGCCATCTGCTGGGTTAGGATCTCAATCTATCGTGTGAGTCTTGCCACATTATCACGCTCGTGAACTTCTTCCAAAGAAACATCTCGCCCACCATGTCTACGAGGCGACATATCGATGCAAGCTCTAATACCAACTGATATAGGGCGAAGAAGAACAGGGTCGATAAATTCAATCACAGATCACAAACCTTCTAGAGTTGCTAGGGTTTAAGGCCAAAACCTTAGAACAATAGGAAAAAGAAAAAAGCTTCTCAATTTAATTTCATAAAATCAACTAATAATAAAATCTCTATAATATTTTCAATATTTATAAGAAAATCCTATCTAAGAAAAGCAATCCTAAAAGAAACAGGAAACTACTTAAAAACAATCATAAAAAATAGAAAAGTGCTAAAAAAATCATAAAAGAAATAGAAAACTGCTAAAAACAACCCTGAGGGCCCAATTGGTTCGTGGAATTGAAGGTGGAATTGGGGCCTCCAATTCCAAATTTTCCGTTTGGGAGTGCATTAAGGAATTCGAAATCAAATTCTACATGAATTCCACATAATTCATTTATAGGCTATTTTTGAAGCTGCTGAAAGGCTATTTATACCCCGTGGATTTCAAATGGATGTAGCAATGGGTCAGGTCGATCAGATTTACTACCTCTATCTTTAACACAAAAATAAAAATAAAAAATAAAAATAAAAAATCACTTTTTATACCATTCTCATCTGCCTTACTCATCATACCAATTCCACTGTTAGATGTTTTAATATGTGATTCTTAAAGAAGAAACAAAGTGAGGAGGACAAAACAAACAGAATAGAGGGAAAGGGCTCTTCTATTCTTCTCTGTTTTTTCTTACAGCAACACTTTTCCTACAGCTAAAAGCTTCTTCTACAAGTTTCTTATTAGACAAGTCACAATAGAACACATCCTAGCCATCCATGTGGCACAATCTAAACCATACAAGTCAAACACATAAAGCTATAAACAAGTGAACAATACATTAATTTAACACTCCCCCTTAATGTGATGCTCTTGAACACCAAGTAGTTCTCTTAACTGCTGAAATTTTTCAATGGGAAGAGCCTTTGTAAATATATCAGCCACCTGATCATCAGACTTGCAATGCTTATTCTCTATTTCACCTTCTTTAACCTTTTCTTTGATAAAGTGATACTTAACAACAATATGTCTTGTGTGACTATGATAAACTGGATTCTTTGCCATGATTGTTGGTGATTTGTTATCATAGAACATTTGTGTGCTTTCCTTTTCCTCTTGCTTCTCACCAACATCTTCCAATATCCTTCTTAACCATACAACCTGTGAAGTTGAACGGCTGCTGCAACATATTCAGCTTCAACCGATGATTGAGCAACCACTACAAAAAAATTGGGGTTTTCTGACTGTTTTTTACGGGCGGTCTTAAGAGAGCGCCCATGTTTCAGTATATAACCGGCAGTCATTTATGACCGCAATGGGTTGGGTTAAATGGGTAATCAGTCCTGCAATGGGTGGTGGTGGTGGTGGTTGTAATGGGGGTGGGGGTGGGGGTGGTGGTGGTGGTGGTAGTAGTGGTAATGGTGGTAGTGGTGGTAGAGAGGCTTCCTCTCCAACTTTCTTTTCTTTTCTCTCAAAATCTCTACCATTTTGGAGAGAAAATTTTTTAGTTACAAAGAGAATATTTGAGAGAAAATTTTCTTTTCAAATCCCTTTCTTTTCTTTCAAAAATGGTCAACCAAACAAAAGAAAATGTTTTCTTTTCTTTTCTTCTGAAATCCAGGGTTCCAAACACAGCCTTAGGGATGGCAATGGGTTGGGTTAAATGAGTAATCTGTCCTGCCCCACCCCCCCTAATGGTTAGGATTTGGTAACCCGTGAGTCGGGTTAGAGGCAAGTTAAGATTTGGCCCAACCCACCCTGAACTCCTCTCTGATCCCGCCATTTTGCCATTCACCTATGTTTTAAATATATATTTTATGTTTTAAATATATATTTTATGTTTTAAATATATATTTTATGTATAAATCTATATTTTATAACTAAATATATTTAAAATATTAAAGATTTAACGTAGCAAAACATTTTTTTTTTAAAAGAATCTTTTAATCTGGTCGAACCCACCCCGTTGCCATCCCTAAATTTCACATCTTCTACACTTGTTCCGATCCGCTTGATTAGTAAATGGATGATCTCACGTCTCCTACACGATACGCTTCTAGGCTCTTGTTCAGTAGTTTCTGAATGATAAGATTCTCGGCTCTTGTTCTGTTGTTTGTTCACTAGGGAATTCTGAATGAGAGGAATTTGTAGTAATAGTGATACTCTTTTGGTGGGTCATTTCTGAATGATAAGATTCTAGGCTCTTGTTCTGTTGTTTGTTCACTAGGGAATTCTGAATGAGAGGAATTTGTTGTAATAGTGATACTCTTTTGGTGGGTCATTTTGATGATTTTCTTTCTATTCTTTATAAACAGTATCTAAGGCTGCGTTTGTCCTGGTTTCTATAAGTACTTACTGTAGCTTATAGTTTTTATGAGCACTTTTTAATATTAATATGTGTTTGGTAGTACTTATGGGTAAGTGCTTACCCATAAGCAGTAGAGGAAGGGTATCCATAAAGAGAAGCTGTTGAGAGCAGCTTCTTCCAAGCTCTTATGCGTTAAGCTATTTCCCAATTTTAGTAATATTTTCAAAATACCTATTTTATCCCTAAACTTTTATAAGCATGTAAATAAATATTATTTCTAAACTTTAATAATATTTTTATAATACATATTTTACCCCTAAATTTTCACAAGCACTTAAATAAATGTATTTACCAAATGCTATTTTTCTGCAAATAAGCAGTTTATTGTTGCTGTGGACAAGTGTTCCCATTGAGTAACTTATCCAATGAGTGCTTATCCATAAGCACAAGCCGAGACAAAAACAGCCTCTAAAGGATAGAGGAGTTAGAATTTTTTAACTTTATTTTTCTATTAACTATAATTCTTCCATAAGGCACACATTAATAGAACACAAATGGAAGATTTTTTTTCCTCTTTGCATATAAAAGGATAAAAAAAATATATTTTTCCTCTTTGCATATAACAGGATGGAGAGAAAGCACAGATATTATTATTTTCTTTTGGACTTCTCTTTTCTTTATCATGATTTTTCTCCTTTCAATAAAAAAAATATTAGTTCTTATTTTTTTTTTTTTTTAAACATTTTGTTCCCACTCCTTTTGGTTCTAGAAATAATATTTTTTTTATTGAAAAAAAAACGATGATCTGAATTAATAAAAAAAAAAAAGAAAACTTTGAGTACCTGATATTGTATTCAAAATTCATTAATGTAACAATAATGAATTACCATAAGACAAGGGCATTGGCAATTACCATAAGACAAGGGCATTGGCAAGAAAGTAATAGATAATAAATAAAAAAAAGAACAATTAAAAAATAAAATATTCTCTTAGAAAAAGGAATTAATATACTTTTCTCTGATATCAAACAAATGCAGTACTACAAAGGTTGCACACAAGTAAGAACATATGAATGAGAGAGAAAGAGCGAGAGAGAGAGAGAGAGAGAGGGGTATCTTCACATCTATGAACTCGCCAACAAATTATTATAAACTAAGTCACAATTTATGTGCTAAGGGGGACATTCTGGCGCTCAGAACATGGATTTATGTTTTGAGTGTGGAAACGGTCTCAATTCGCGAATTTGATTTTTGAATTCATTGATTGGAGTAAAAGCCTAACAAGAGCTAGGTTTATTGTAAACTTTTGGAGGGAAATATAACAATAGATTAGTTTTATTCTGAAACTAAGATTAATAGAAGGTTAAATTGAAATATTTTTTGTATTATGTCATTTTTCGTATTTGTAATTGAGCATAAGAATAGACATTGAAACACCTTTGTACATCAATTATTGTTTGTATGTATATATACAAATGCTCTGAACAACAAGTGTTTAAGCAACAGAGGCATTAAATAAACTGCCGGTTAAAGAAACGACGTAAAAGGTTTTACCGGCAGCCAGCGACTGCAGGTAGCAACAGAGGATACAGCGGCAGCCAACCACCTCCAGTACAATTGGTAATGGGTGAACCCATTCTCACTAATTCTCAGGCGGTTTGGTGGCCGCCCCTATAAATTGTTGTTTATATCACCAGCAGTGAATGACCGCCGGTATATATTATTGCTATTTAAAAAATAAAATTTTAATTTTTTTTTTCCTGCAAATGAAATTCTACAAGGGAGGCTCATGTGATGACATTTGAGGTGGGAGCAGTGCTTGAGAATGCAAAGTGGCAAGCTCATGTGATGACATCCGATTCCGGTATATTGATCACTCGACGTGACAGAACCATGCACAGGATCACCAAAATTCCCTTTCCTAGTACTTTGTCCAATTTAAGGAAAGAGTTGGTGGGTTCATGAAGTGGAGAAGTAACAAAGAGACTGACATCT